>JACXGJ010006629.1:0-33619 GCA_016801105.1 Esox niger
CCCATACCATTGGCCACTATGGAATTCAGTGGATATGAAATATATATTGCCCTATAGAAAAAAAACTATTCTATATGCCGCAGTGAATGTATTGTAGGAAATATTCAGAAGAGACTACGGAGTAAATATCTGCAAAGAAATCAAGGGGCACTGTGTATTTGCAATTGTTGCTGGCTTTTTACTCCACCCATACCATTGGCCACAATGGAATTTAGTGGATATGAAATACATATGGCTCAGTAAAAAAAATGCTATTGTATATGCCGTGGTGAATGTATTGTAGGTCAGAGAAAGTAGGCTTGAGAAACTTAACACAACACAGTGACGAATCAAACCACTCTAAAAGAACAAGTCAGTAATATCAGCATGGGAATCCAGATAATCCACACCTGGAATAAAGGAACACCAAGGTATTTTGCTTTTTAAGCAATGGGAACCTGTGGTGAGGACACACAAGACATAAGCTTAGTCTTGGTCCAAAGACACCACACAAGATATACGAAACCTTCCCTGTTGAGGTGGGAAGTGCTTACTAGATCGAATAGTAAGTGTATCACATGTGATTTACAAGCCCTAATATAGGCCACTTTCTTCAAAGTGAGAAACCTTCGTGATTCATCTAGAAGTCCTTGCTAGGCGGATAGCAGGTAGACGCGTGTGCAGTAGTTATTCTAATTCGTGTGCAGTAGTTATTGTAATTCATGTGCAGTAGATATTGTATAAAATTCGTACGATTGAAGTTAAATAAAATAACGTGGTAGAGGGACTGCAGCCCTGACGTTGTAATTCATGTTCAACATAATGGCGCGATAAGGATCATTAACAATGATGCCTGAAATCGAAATGGACAGAAAGAAAAATAAAGTTTTCCGGCTAAACGAGATGGATTCCAAGAGAGTTGTATATGGACAGACGGAGCGTGTGGTACATGCGAAGAGAAAAGAAAACGGGAAGTTAAGGTGGCGGAGAGGGAACGACCGTCCTAAGGCGAGAAAGCAGACAAAGGAGCCAATGTGCGCGAATTCATTCGGTTTCACCACCAGGCGGACCGACAGGAGTCTCGAGATGGAGTCACTTTTATGGGATCCTGGAATTATGGACGATACTAGGAACTGACGTGAGCTTTCACAATCACTGGTTCATAGAGTTCTAAATGTTAATTTCCTAAAATGTGTCGTACCTAACCATTGAAAGAAGCTGGATCTTATCAAGGAAAACTGATCACCTTCCTCGGTAATAGCCAAGCTTATTTATTTAAATATTACATGTATTTTGATAAGCACTTGATGGTATATAACATGTTTTAATAGGCATTCGAAACAGCCTGTTTTGTTCATTCATGCTTTAACATGTTTTAATGGGTATTCAAGAAATAGCCTGTTTTGTTGTGCTTTTTCATGTTCACAATGTAATTTGGAGTCAAACGTATTTATTGCGTTGATGATAATGTTTAAAATCGTTAGGCCTTCATGGTGTAATGGCAATGTGGGTAGGCTTTCACAGGCCTACTACATGCTGCATTTTGCTAGCACACATGGGTACCCCTGAAACCTACCAATGAATTAGAAATTGGTACAATGATTTTCTAATCTGGTAAAATAGTCTCAGGGTTAAAGTATAAGTTTTCTGTGTCCCCTGAGGACTGATTAGTTTCCACCAAGTTGGAATGTGTGTTTTTCCTCTTTCTATGCGTCGTCACAGGATGACTGATAAGAGAGAAACAATAGACAAAGGGTAATTACTTTTTAAACATATTTTAGAAACATAACACAAGTGTTTTTCCCTGCAGGACCAACATTGTGCAGGCCTGTAATATATTTGTCTCCATGCAAATGTTCTTGTTCTAGAGAGCTGTAAATAATATAGACTTTTCAGTCATGACAGGAATGTTGTACCGGTTTGGCTCACGCCATGCAGCAAATAATTGGCCACATTCGGAATACAATCCTCACCCTAAGCGACATAAGCTCCAACTGCCAAGACTGAAGGAGATCATCTTGGGTAGAAAGGTGAGTAACTTGTTTGATTAACTGTATGTTCGGCGTACCCTGTTATCGTTTAATACATCATCTTTTATATTGCATGTTGTTTGATTTAGGTTCTGAGTTGTAATGCCCCATATTAGATACATTTGCAATTTACTGTGAAGGTTTAAGGATGGGCACATATTTTATCTCAAATGTTCTTTCCTTATAGTTTGTCCTGGTTGTTGGTGATTCTCATCTCCGTGCCTTAGTGGATAACATTGTTCCCATGCCAAATCGGCCTGATTCTACTGGTCGACCTTCCATGGCTTTTGGATTCATGTCCACTCCTGGAGCAAGAGCTTCACATCTGACGGCAGATGTTCATGGGGAAGTGTTGCCCAAAGGTCTTTTCCCAGACGTAGTATGTCTGATCGCTCCTGGTAACAACCTTGAAGCCAGCCCATCCATCGCTCAGGCAGGGGAAGAGTTTAAACAACTCCTCCTTGCTGCTAAGTTGGGATCCAACTTAGCAGCAAGGAGGAATTTGGCTGGGGGTCCAAATTTTAAGATATCTCATAATTTAGTGTCATTCCTTTTCTTGGTATTCAAGTTCAATATTCTAGGTTAGGGTTAATGTAAGCCTACGTTTGTATGCTGTGTCCAGAATGTAAATGTCGTTTTTCATTTTTTCAAGATGTTCCAGATGAACGTCAGGTCATTCAAGCCACTGAACTCACCAGAGCATCACCTGAAGGTACTGCCTCTGAGTCTGACCTGGCAGAGGATTGTCCAATGGTAAGATTTACTTCTTGTCATCCAATTCTGTTTCAGATTTCATATCCTAAATGTTTATCATTTCTTTCATATAGGCTACATTTTTATGCTTTGTCCAGAACGTGAAAGTAGTTTTTCTTGATTTCAGGATGATCCGGATGAACGTCAGGTCGTTCAAGTCACTGAAATCCCGTATGGACCACCAGCAGCTGCTGTCTCTCCCTTAATTGCCCCTAAGCTGGTTGCTTTTCCATCAGTTCAGCCATGTCGAGGCAAGATGCTTTTTGTGCCAAGCTGGCGTGCAGAGGAGTACTATTAAGAGATCTGCCGGGTATGTTATTGTGGTCCTCAAAAATGTATTTAGTAGTGCATGTTCCAAATGGTTACATCCACGGTTTAACCTAAAATATTCAAATCATTTACAGGGTGCTGTCAATGGTGGCGTCATCTGCAACACCCAGATCCCCATCAGTGGTCAGCCAGACATGGAGGTGTCCTTTCTGTGCTTCCCCAAGTCCTACAGAGCTCAGAAGGAACCACTGCCAGAGACTAAACCCAAGCAGAAGAGCAGGACCAGGAAGAGAGCGGAAACGCATGCCACAAAGCTGAGTACAGTAGGGAAGGGAATTGTTCAAAGAGGTGTTACAGGACGGCATGGGGCAGGGAGTTGTATGGGGTCACGGTTGTCAGAGGCGTTGAAACAAGGAGAATGTATCGATCATGTGGTGCTGAGGCAAGCACTCCATGCAAATTTGACACACAAATTGTATGGAGGGGGTTGTGATCTTGGGGAACACAAAAAAAGAGTCTTGACGAAGAAGGGGGGAAAAAAAGCTATATTTAGATTATCATGCTATTTCAAGAGCAATACATGTCGTTATGCAACATAATGACACATTTGATTTTACATTTTGGGAGGAAGTTGCCCAAGTTGTTCCGCTGCCAACTGGAACACCTCGAGTTACTAAACGTAATGTAAAAAATCTTAGAAATATATGGCTCAATAATTACGGTAACATTCAATGTCTTGTAAAACAGATTAAGGAACATGTTAAGTTGACCAACCCTTTGAGTCAGTCATCCATATGTAATGATATAGGAGATGAGGGTGACAGCATAACCATAAGTCAGTGTGACAAAATCAAAGACAGTAAACTAATTGATACAAGAACACCAATCAAGCACAGAGTAGGGAGGAGGAAAGGAGTGAAACGTAAATATGGTGAGGAGGAATGGGTCACACAGGAATGGGTCCAAAACCGTGTTTTGTTTCTGTAAATCACAGAATAACAGTAAACGACCAATGCTTGCATGTGATGCGTGTGCAAATTGGTACCACTTTGATTGTGTTGACCTATCCCTGGATAAACAAAAGGATGTAGAATCTGCAGTTTTTTATGCAGCTCAGAATCATGTTGCGTTAAAGTACAGCCGTTGCAAAATGGATTCATTCTTAAAGGAGACTGTGAATCATTTGTACATTCTACTGCTGGTGACATCAAGGTTCAACTGCACAAAATGATACAAACAGAGAATGTAAATGAGGCTCCTGAAGAACATGTTTCCTAAAGACACTTTAAATGAGAAAATGTCAACTTGTCAGACAACACCTTCAGATGGCCAACTTAATCTGCAGCTTTACATTCACAGTCTAAACTTCAGAAAGCATTAATGAATATCTTGTTTCAGTCCAAGAGAACCGAGGATGTAATGTATCTAAGAAATCCAAAGGCTCCCAACATACCAACTGTTATGTTACCCATACCCCAAAGACTTTGCTTATAAAAATGGACACAGTGAGCATGCACTTACCCTGAAGTTTTACTTTACCTTCAATATTTAGCAAACATATACTCTTTCCAGTATAGTCACATTTTTAGATGAATACCCATTTATGAAACTGTATAAGTATCATGACCAGCTTTGGCATGCAAACTGCACCACCACATCAAAGATGCCGGTGGGCTATACTTTTGTATTACTCAAGAAATTGTTGCTTAAGGACACATTCTGTCTTCTTGCATACGATCTTACAAGTAGTGTAGAAGTTCTCCACTTTGGTCCGAAAGAAGTAATTCACATGTGCACTGACAAATCCAAGGAATGTGATTCCTCTCAAAATACAGACTTTCCTAAGCCAACTCACAGAAAACCATCTTCACTGGCTGCTGAGGATTTTGATACAATAAGCAATGGAAATTGGTTCAGTGATAAGATAATTGATGAGTACCTTCATCTCATTTAATCTCATTTGGACAATCACTTTGTGCTGATGTGCCCTGCGTCTTTTGTTAGCCAACAGCTACAAAATGTATATTATGAAAGGATATATGTTCTGCCTAAGGTACCTAGAGTAGCACACAATTGGTGGTGTTTTGAGAATGTAATAATACCAGTGAATTTAAATGACCAATGGATGGCCATAGCCATAGAGATTAAAAAGAAAGTACATGCACACAACTGTATAACACTGAATGTTAAATTAATGGACTCCTTAAAGCAGCATGAGAATAAACTGCAGAGCATTCTTCACCCCCTACAGAAATATCTGGCCTTACATGCAAAGGTTGTGGACATTGTTTTGAAATATGAATTTTATCATTGTTGTGGTAATTTCAAAGTTCAAGTAGATGGAAATAGTTGTGGACCCTATGTGTGTGTGTTCACTAAAGCAGTCCTATTTGGAGATAACATTAATGAATTCTTTCAAACAACAACATGCGATGTTCTATTTTATATGAATGATCAGAAAAAAGGTTATTGCATTAATGTCAAAACACATTCAGTTACTGTATATTTAGTTAATCTAAAAGATATAAAACTGTAAACAGTCTTTTGGGCTCACCTAAACCTCTAAAGGTGGTAAAGCAGGTTAATGTAAACAACTGACAATTACATATGATCATTGGCTGAATTCTTAAGAAATCAACAAGTAAGGAGGTGATTATCACCTCCATTAACAAAAGGAATAATGGATTTAAACGGATGGCTATTCAGTCAATTGTAATGGGGCCAATGGAATGTTACATGCCAGCAACAATTGCAAATACCCAGTGGCCCTTAATTTCTTTACATATTATCACAGTCTAGACTCTGCTGAACATTTCCTACAATACATTCACAATACATGCCAATGGTATGGGTTGAGTAAAAAGCCAGCAACATTTGCAAATACACAGTGCCCCTTGATTTCTTTGCAGATATTTACTCAGTAGACCCTCCTGAACATTTCGTACAAAACATTCACCGCGACATATAGAATCGTTTTCTTTCTATAGGGCAATATATATTTCATATCCACTGAATTCCATTGTGGCCAAAGGTATGGGCGGAGTAAAAAGCCAGCAACAATTGCAAATACACAGTGCCCTTTGATTTCTTTGCAGATGTTTACTCAGTAGTCCCTCCTGAACATTTCCTACAATACATTCACCGCGGCATATAGAATAGTATTTTTTTTATTGAGCCATATGTATTTCATATCCACTAAATTCCATAGTGGCCAATGGTATGGGCGGAGTAAAAAGCCAACAACATTTTCAAATACACAGTGCCCCTTGATTTCTTTGCATATTTTCACAATCTAGACTCTCCTGAACATTTCCTACAATACATTCACCGCGGCATATAGAAAAGTATTTTTTTTATTGAGCAATATATATTTCATATCCACTAAATTCCATTGTGGCCAATGGTATGGGTGGAGTAAAACGCCAGCAACAATTGCAAATACACAGTGCCCCTTGCTTTCTTTGCAGATATTTACCCAGTAGACCCTCCTGAACATTTCCTACATTACATTCACCGCGGCATATAGAATAGTATTTTTTTTACTGAGCCATATGTAATTCATATCCACTAAATTCCATTGTGGCCAATGGTGTGTGCGGAGTAAAAAGCCAGCAACAATTGCAAATACACAGTGCCCCTTGATTTCTTTGCATATAATAACAGTCTAGACTCTCCTGAACATTTCCTACAATACATTCAGTGCGGCATATAGAATCGTTTTTTTTCTATAGGGCAATATGTATTTCATATCCGTTGAGTTACATTGTGGAAAAAGAGGGTGTGGAAAATATTGTGTTGCTAGATGTAGCACACCATTACCCATCGTTTGACAGATTTGTATTACTCTACACACTCTCCTGAGCAGTTCCTACATAGCTTTCTCTGTGGAATATTCAATAGTTTATGAGCACTGAGGCAATATTTATTCCATATTCAGTCATTGGCATTTCCTGAATTTTGCCCCTGGAACGTGTTTTAATACCCACTTTTTATTGAATTTACTCTTTAATATGGTCAAACATTAATTGTTTTCTATGTTTCGAGAGGAACATTTTCTTAAACGATAAAAAAAATCTATGTCAGTTATAAAGTAATATTTTGGTCTCTTTTATTTTGAAAAAAATCCTAATTTTCGTGACCCGAAAGTGATCTTTTAATGTTGCTGACAAGACGCTGATAAATACTTCCACTGACTTGGCGAAAAGCCCAAAGTAAACATGATAAGGAATACATTTTTTACAAAAAATGCATGCTTTGGTTGGTTTTATCTTCAACCAAATCTATTGTGTTATACATTCCTGCATTCATTTATAATTCGTACAAACTACAGAGTCTCCTTTCAAACGTAACCAGACATGTTTCTACTATATTCAGGTCATCAGACCCCCAACATAGAAGCCATCAGACTCACTGGTTACTTGATCTCTCCGTACATTTTTCTATTAGCTATAATTGTTTAACGTACTGTTGTTATTCTTGCTATTTCTGTCGATTATATTGTATCTCCACAGCAGCTTTAGATGCATGTGTAAGGTGAAACAACCTTTTGAGAACAGTGTGATTCCTTTCAAACTTATGTTTGATTCCTTTCACACTTACAAGTTGCAATGTGCATTTGCTGGGCAGGCTACTTATGTTTCATGTTTTGGAGGAGGTGTTTGAGACAGAGGCTTCATACGTAATTCTGCATGCATAGTGGGGAGAAGTATTTGATACATTGCTGATTTTGCAGGTTTTCCTACATACAAAGCATTTAGAGGACTGTTATTTTCATCATAGGTACACTTGTACATTATTTAAAAATCATACAGTGTGATTTTCTGAATTTTTGTTTTAGATTCTCTCACAGTTGAAGTGTACCTATGTTAAAAATGACAGACCTCTATATGCATTGTAAGTAGGAAAACCTGCAAAATCAGCAGTGTATCAAATACTTGTTCTCCCCACTGTATGTGTTTGTATGTGTTGAGTGTTGATCTGTTAATGTTCTTCAAAGTCTTCTTTGTGTCATGACATTTCTCATTAAAACTAGCAAAGAAGCGGTCAATCTCTTGCCAACGGTCATCCTGTCCTCCACAGAAGAAGAAAACTAGTATGTGTTTTTGAGTGTGCGTGTAGGCGGACCTAGTAGCAAGTGTTCTTACGCCGTTTACAAAAAAGCAACACAAAAATGTAATGAGATTTAAAGTATGAGTAACATTTTAAGTAATTAGTAATATTTCACAAACTTTGAGTTAAACTTACTAAATATTTGAGAAAGAGAAATAATGTGGTCTCTTTTAGACAAGGTGATATAGCTTTTTTGAGAACAGTGTGATTCCTTTCACACTTATGTGTGTGATTACTTTCACACTTACAAGCTGCGATGTGCATTTGCTGGGCTCGCTACTTATGTTTGAGATTTTGGAAGAGGTTTTTGCAACAGGCATCACACATTAACCATGTGTGTGTTTTTGTATGTGTTGAGTGTTGATCTGTTAATGTTCTTCAAAGCCTCCTTTGTGCCATTACATTTCTAATTAAAAACTAACAGAGACGCAGTCAATCTCTTGCCAACGGTCATCCAGTCATTCACAGATGAAGAAAACTAGTACTTGTGTTTTGAGCGTGTCTAGGCTGACCTAGTAGCAAGTGTTTTTACACCAAATACAAAAAGCAACACAAAAAGTAATGAAGTTCAATTAATTAGCAACATATTAAGTCATTAGTAAGATTTCACAAACTTTTAGTAAAACATAGTTTAAATAGCATTTTTTCCTAACTGAGGCCTCAAAACGCATACTTTTGGCACATCTCCTTTTGAACCATATGTAGCCGTTTAATACATTAATTCACAACCAGTAGTTTCACAACCACAGGTTTCAGAACAAAAGAGGAAGTGACCGATGCGCTGTGCACTGGAAAACCTGGATGCATCTTACACTCACTAGACACAGTGAGGCAAAGACTTAAGCTGTTCCACTTACATTCAGAAATATTCCTCAATTGGATTCATTTGAAATCCCTTTCTTTATTTCGAAGATGCAGATCGTATGGAGAAAACTCCTATATTTGTCCATGGGTAAGTTTAATTCACAAACTATTTAATTAATTGCAAGATGCATTCGGCTGACGTTTCATGTACCCTAAACTTCATAAATGCAATTTTATCCCTCTGCATCCAAATTCTTTGTCATAAAATAAGATCACTGTACCGTTTTCTTTCCTTTCCAAAAACGTAAAAGGTTTAGAGTGAGGTACGGAAGGGTTCAAATTAAGAGACCACTGCAAATTGAATGGTTCTGTTCCTCACTCAAAACTTTCCTTTTCAACTTTTTTGGAAAGGAAAGAAAAAGGTGCAGTGGTCTCTTATTTTCTGGAGCTGTCCCTATACAACAGCCAAGAGATGCATGGAATGACGGTCAAATGGACCCCCAACCCAAATCTCACTTTGACAACTGGTGTTTAAATGCTATGCTAAGTGAAAAATAAATATGCTTATGCCAGACATTCCTAACTTGTGCAATGCTTATCTTTTTCTCAGGTTCTCTGATTAGAGTGTTTTTGACAGGGTTTTAGTTGAATGAGGAACATAAGATGTTAATGATCTAAGTACAACTCGACATGTGGGTGCCAAGTCAATATTTCATCTAAACGCCATGATAATAATGTCCGAAGTCTATTTTGAATATATCGTTCTAAAGAATTTCAGGCTTCGGGTGCTATTGACTGAAATAGTAGACTGATAAGACTCATAACTCCCATTAAACCTAATGGCTCAATTCTATTCTGGCTAGTTTCCAGTTGTTTTGGCATTTTGCATGCTACCCACTGCGACAAGTAGGGACCTCTCGCTGCAATATGGTCTCAGAAACCCACGTAGACTATTATATTAAAATCCATGGCACACAATTTCGTATGATGTGTAATGTTACGTTAGGTTATATTACAATGTGCCAATGTATGATACGTTACGAAATGACCAAAACATAGCCTTTCTTACGAACGCTATTACAACATATAAAATGTTACGACCGCTATTAAAATGTAAAATAACATATGAACATCAGACAAAGGTATTATATTTACGAACTCTATGAAAACGTAGAAATAAAAATAAATAAATAAATGTTCAGCATGGGATTCGAAATGGCAGGTCGGAGTACAGTTACCTTACCCACCATACCACACTGGATATGTAGAAGACTAACAGCAATACCAAGGTCGCTAGAATATGTCATGAATGCATTGCTACGTTGACGTTAGGTTAATGTTAAGCATCACAGCACATCATTGGGGTTAAGGTTAGGGTTATATTTAGATATCATAGCATTGGGGTTAAGGTTAGGGTTATATTTAGATATCACAGCATTGGGGTTAAGGTTAGGGTTATATTTAGATATCACAGCATTGGGGTTAAGGTTAGGGTTATATTTAGATATCACAGCACTGGGGTTTAAGACTAGGGGGCTCCGCTCCACTCATATAACCCGAGTTATATTCCCGGTTACTAGCGATTTCCTTTGTGGGAACTCAACTAGAGCCTGCGTTACCGCCCTGATAGGTGCTGTTTATTGTTTTCAGGGTTTCCCCGGGTTTCCCCTGTTTCCCCGTGTTAGTTTATGCCTGGATAGGTCGTTTTTGTGCCTGCTTCCTCGTTGAATAACATACAAGTAAAGAACTCCCTGCGATTGACTGTAGACTAATGTAGCCGATAATGTCTTTGGTGCTTTAATCAGGAAAACAATTTGAGATGGCAAGGTTCTAGTTTGATATACATGGGCTACATTTAGATGCAGACAGTCATTGTGGTAAATTATTAACCGACATTGTAGATAAAACTAAATTAAGTGCATTGACCACTTGCATTTATTTTATCCCAACTCAAGCACTTTCCATAATTGACAAAAAAACAAGCATGTCTTTACCATAATGCACTGCTTTTTACCATAATGCACTGCTTTTTACCATAATGCACTGCTTTTTAAACAGAAACATTTGTATTAAGGGTGGAATTTGAACACATTCTAAAATTGAGATTAAGGATGGATGGATGAGATGGAGGTTAGCCAAAACCAATCTTTCAATATTAGAGCCTTCTGACATCTTAATTATGCCTTTTAGATGAAACAGATCTGTCACCCAAAATAGTGGGGTTTTCCTTACATACTGAACAGATCCTAATGTGCTGAACTGTATCATTTGTCTGCTTTTCATCATTCCTAACTGGTACATTTCCCTCTGAATAAAGTGAATTCCGAGGTATCCTGATTACTAAAGTTCTATGGTTTTCCAATGGCCAATCTCTGACAGACGTCAGTACAAAATGAAGTTGAATACAACATGCTTCTTGAGCATGTGAATATATTGTATGTGGTTAGTAATGTGGACTACCGATTACCCAGCCTGCTCTTGTTTCACTCACTGAGAGAATAAAGTCGTTTTGGCTATACTATTCTTTCTATTCATGTATGTGTATTCTGAGACATGGATTAGAGAGATCACTAATTTCATATTTTTTTCTTCATTAGCTTGTCTATTGAATGCACCTCAATATACAGGCAAGTACATGATCAATTATAGCGTTGAAACAGGTGAGATACCCCATTAATGTGCATTGACAGTGAAAATGTCTATTTGGCATCCAAATATTGATAAAAGGGCCAAGTCAAATTTACATCTGCCTGGCATTGTTTTCCTGTTCCTGGAAATGAAACTGTTTGCCATGGCTTGTGCTAGCATGATAGCGGTAATGAAAGCGCAGGAGCCATTCATTTTCAATGGAGGAAGGTGAAGTGTGTGGGTTGTTGGCTAATTATAGCCTGGTTAAGGCAGTGTGACTGGTGATGGATGGAAGTTGATAATAGCTGAAACTTAGAAACAAAGCAGAGTTATTGACACATGTTACATACACTGCATTCATAAATGTGGTGACCAGCTAATTCCACCCCATTGAAATAATGTCCTATCACAAACACATCTTCTAATTAGGAAAAAGACTAAATTAAATGTTTTACAGGAAATGTAAATTACTATGACTTAGTTAACATTTTCCACAGCCATGATGTGTAATCTTTATATCTATGTATTTATCTACAAGAGAGTGGCCAGATCAGGCTGGTCAATGGGACCGGTCCTTGTTCTGGCACAGTGGAGGTCTATTACAGTGGCCAGTGGGGGACAGTGTGTGATGATGACTGGGATATGATGGATGCAGAGGTGGTGTGCAGACAGCTCAACTGTGGGAGTGCTATGAATGCCTCAGGGAACGCCTCCTTCAGTCAGGGCAGTGGGCCGATCTGGATGGATGAGGTGAAGTGCTCTGGCAATGAAAGCACACTGACACTGTGCCCACACACTACAACACACAACTGCTCTCATGGTGAAGATGCTGGTGTTGTCTGTTCAGGTAAGGATTTCAAATTCTTTTTGAGATTCTCTCTTTCCTAAAACATCTCAATTGCTGTGGGGGAAATTAAGAAGAAAAGGTTGTGATGAATTTGTCTAGTTCCAGGACTTCAATGACATTGTCCTTAAGTTACAGTGGGGCAAAAAAGTATTTAGTCAGCCACCAATTGTGCAAGTTCTCCCACTTAAAAAGACGAGAGGCCTGTAATTTTCATTATAGGCACAATTCAACTCTGAGAGATAAAAGGAGAAAAAAAATCCAGAAAATCACATTGTATGATTCTTATTGAATTTATTGGTAAATTATGGTGGAAAATAAGAATTTGGTCAATAACAAAAGTTAATCTCAATGCATTGTTATATACCCTTTGTTGACAATGACAGAGGTCAAACATTTTCTGTATGTCTTCACAAGGTTTTCACACACTGTTGCTGATATTTTAGCCGATTCCTCCATGCAGAACTCCTTTAGAGCAGTGATGTTTTGGGGCTGTTGCTGGGCAACACGGACTTTCAACTCCCTCCAAAGATGGAGGTTGAGATCTAGTGACTGGCTAGGACACTCCAAGACCTTGAAATGCTTCTTACGAAGCCACTCCTTCGTTGCCCGGGCGGTGTATTTGGGATCATTGTCATGCTGAAAGACCCAGCCATCTTCAATGCCCTTGCTGATGGTAGGAGGTTTTCATTCAAAATCTCACAATAAATGGCCCCATTAATTCTTTCCTTTAAACGGATCAGTCATCCTGGTCCCTTTGCAGAAAAACAGCCCCAAAGCATGATGTTTCCACCCCCATGCTTCACAGTAGGTATGGTGTTCTTTAGATGCAACTCAGCATTCTTTCTCCTCCAAACACGACGAGTTGAGTTTTCACCCAAAAGTTCTATTTTGGTTTCATCTGACCATATGTCATTCTCCCAATCCTCTTCTGGATCATCCAAATGCTCTCTAGCAAACCTCAGACGGGCCTGGACATGTACTGGCTTAAACAGGGGCACACATCTGGCACTGCAGGATTTGAGTCCCTGGCGGTGTAGTGTAGCCTTTGTTACTTTGGTCCCAGCTCTCTGCAGGTCATTCACTAGGTCCCCCTGTGTGATTCTAAGAATTTTGCTCACCGTTCTAGTGATCATTTTGACCCCACGGGGTGAGATCTTGCGTGGAGCACCGGATCGAGGGAGATTACCAGTGGTCTTGTATGTCTTCCATTTTCTTATAATTGCTCCCACAGTTGATTTCTTCACACCAAGCTGTGTACATTTTGCAGATTCAGTCTTCCCAGCCTGGTGCAGGTCTACAATTTTGTTTCTGGTGTCCTTTGACAGCTCTTTGGTCTGGGCCATAGTGGAGTTTGGAGTGTGACTGTTTGAGGTTCAAACAGGTGCCATTAATACAGGTAACGAGTGGAGGACAGAGGAGCCTCTTAAAGAAGTTACAGGTCTGTGAGGACCTGAAATCTTGCTTGTTTATAGGTGTCCAAATACTTATTTTACCAAGGAATTTACCAATGAATTCACTAAAAATGTGATTCTCTGGATTAAAAAAAAATCATTTTGTCTCATAATTGAAGTGTACCTATGATGAAAATTACCGGCCTCACTCATCTTGTTAAGTGGGAGAACTTGCACAAATGGTGGCTGATTAAATACTTTTGCCCCACTGTATGTGTGCCCAAACTATTAGGTTCCCAGATCAGGCTGGCCAATGGGACCGGTCTTTGCTCTGGCAGAGTGGAGGTCTATAACAGTGGCCAGTGGGGGACAGTGTGTGATGATGACTGGGATATGAAGGATGCAGAGGTGGTGTGCAGACAGCTCAACTGTGGGAGTGCTGTGAGTGCCTCAGGGAACGCCTCCTTCAGTCAGGGCAGTGGGCCGATCTGGATGGATGATGTGAAGTGCTCTGGTGGTGAAAGAACACTGACACAGTGTCCAAAAACTACAACACACAACTGTAGCCATCGTCAAGATGCTGGTGTTGTCTGTCTCACAGGTAAAGGGTTTTATCATGTTATAGAAATTGTACGACCTTTGATCTGTAATTAATTGAAAGAGGGTCTGAGTCACAGCATACCTTCATCTTCATCCGCTTGTCTGTTATCGGGTCGCGGGGGCAGCAGACCCCAAACTTCTCTTACCCAAGCTAAATTTGCCAGCTCTGACTGGGGGCTCCCGAGGCGTTCCCAGGCCAGTTTAGAAATATAATCTCTCCACCTAGTCCTGGGCCTACCCCGAGATCTCCTCCCAGATGGACATGCCTGGAACACCTCCCTAGGGAGGCATCCTGGGGGCATCTTTAACAGATGCCCGAACCACCTCAACTGGCTCCTTTTGATGCAAAGGAGCAGTGGCTCTACTACAAGTTCCTCACTAATGATTGAGCTTCTCATGCTATCTCTAAGGGAGCCGCCAGCTTGGATTGCTGATCTAGTTCTGACCCAGCCTTCATGACCATTGGTGAGGTTTGGAACAAAAATTGACCGGTATATCTTTTCTTCACCATTGTGCAGTAAAGTCATCCGGCTCAGGTCCTGGTGTAGATTGCTGATCCTTCATCGGTTGCTGCTCCCGAAACCCTCGGTTCACCTCCTGCACTCTGTCCTTTTTCTGAACAGTTTGCAAACTAATGAGCACAACTATATGATACACTGCTGATTTAGCCGGTTTTCCTACTGACAAAGTATGTAGAGGTCTGTAATTTTTAACATATGTAGATTTCAACTGTGTGAGACGGAATCTGAAACCAAAGTTCAGAAAATCACATTGTATGATTTTTAAATAATTAATTAGCATTTTCTTGCATGACATAAGTATTTGATCACCTACCAACCAGTAAGAATTCTGGCATTCACAGACCTGTTAGTTTTTCTTTAAGAAGCCCTCCTTTTCTCCACTCATTACCTGTATTAACTGCAACTGTTTGAACTTGTTACTTGTATAAAAGACCTATCCACACACTCAATCAAACTGACTTCTACCTCTCCACAATGGCCAAGATCAGAGAGCTGTGTAAGGACATCAGGGATAGAATTACAGACCTGCACAATGCTGGGATGGGCTACAGGACAATAGGCAAGCAGCTTGGTGAGAAGGCAACAACTGTTGGCGCAATTATTAGAAAATGGAAGAAGTTCAAGATGACGGTCAATCTCCTTCGGTCTGGGGCTCCATGCAAGATCTCACTTTGTGGGATCAGCCCAGAACTACACGGCAGAACCTGGTCAATGAACTGAACAGATCTGGAACCACAGTCTCATAGAAAACCATTAGTAACACGCTACGCCGCCATGGATTAAAATCCTGCAGCGCACGTAAGATCCTCCTGCTCAAGCCAGCGCATGTCCAGGCTAGTCTGAAGTTTGCCAATGACAATCTGGATGATTCAGAGGAGGAATGAGAGAAGGTCATGTGGTCTGATGAGACAAAAAATTAGCTTTTTGGTCTAAACTCCACTTGCCGTGTTTGGAGGAAGAAGGATGAGTACAACCCCAAGAACACCATCCCAACCGTGAAGCATGGAGGTGGAAACATCATTCTTTGGGGATGCTTTTCTGCAAAGTTGACAGGGCGAATGCACCGTACTGAGGGGAGGATGGATGGGGCCATGTATTGTGAGATCTTGGCCAACAACCTCATTCCCTCAGTAAGAGCATTGAAGATGGGTCGTGGCTGGGTCTTCCAGCATGACAACGACCCAAAACACACAGCCAGAGCAACTAAGGAGTGGCTCCGTAAGCATTATTTCAAGATCCTGGAGTGGCCTAGCCAGTCTCCAGCCCTGAACCAAATAGAAAATCTTCCGAAGGAGCTGAAAGTCCGTATTGCCCAGCGACAGCCCCGAAACCTGAAGGATCTGGAGAAGGTCTGTATGGAGGAGTGGGCCAAAATCGCTGCTGCAGTGTGTGCAAACCTGGTCAAGAGCTACAGGAAACGTATGATCTCTGTAATTGCAAACAAAGGTTTCTGTACCAAATATTAAGTTCTGCTTTTCTGGTGTATCAAATAATTATGTCATGCAATAAAATACAAATTAATTATTTAAAAATCATACAATGTGATTTGCTAGATTTTTGTTTTAGATTCGGTCACTTAACGTCTCTTACAGACCTACATGCTTTGTAAGCTGGAAAACCTGCAAAATCTGCAGTGTATCAAATACTTGTTCTCCCCACTGTATATACTTTACGGTCAGTTATATAAGCTGTTCTGAGGACAGATAACAGAATGGATACATCTTTCTTGTTTGTAACTTTATAAACCTTTTTTACAGGTTTAACCTTGAAGACACCCACTCTCTCGATAACATCTTCCTATTCAGCTTTTTCACCTGGTGAAACGGTTGAGTTCATCTGCTCTGTCAGTCAACGAATTCCCATCACTATTAACATGGACTTACATTGGGGAGGATCTTCAGTAATGACCCAGGCTTTACAAACCTCTCAGACAAGTGCACGTTTCACATTGACCAGACTGCAATCTTTAGCCCAGGGAACCTACAGTTGTCTTTACAACTGGACACTGAATGGTCAAAATATGATCAGTTCTTTCAGCAACTCAATGGACATCACTATTGGTGAGTAAGACCAATGCCATACAGTTAGGGCACACAAACATTATATGAAAATGTGTAGTATTGTAAAGCATTATGAAACAAAATACCTCTAAACACTTTTTGCACTTGAAGGATTAAAAAGTACCATTTACAAAAATACTTGAATCATTGTGCAAATAAGCAAGATAGAAGGACACAAGACTGACAAGTTCTAAAACTCAACATCACCTTCCAAACCTGGCAAATAAAACAGAATATTCTCAGCACTATTTTAGGCTGTAGTTAAAAACTAGTTATATAAATCTGCAAAGTAACCTGACATGCAAAATAGTCAGGTTTGTTATGACTGGGTTTGAAGTGCCAACTTCAAACCCAGTTATAACAAACAAAAAATGACAGTTATTCTCATGTCCTTATGCAAATTTTTTGAAAGCATAGCTAATTTTCTTGAAACTCTAAACACAAATCCACAAACTCACACACAAAAACCAAAACTCCACAAATCTCTTGCTAAAGCAAGGACTGCATTAAAAAACATTTTGTCTTCTCAATATTGGATTTTTTTCTTCACATGACACACACACACACACACACACACACACACACCATCAAAGGAATGGACATTACAAAAACAAATTGAACCTTAATGTGCTCAGTGGAAAACACTACTATGACAATCTTGTTTAGGCCTTTAGCATTTTCAGTGTTACGCTACATTGTGTACATACAGTAGCCTGTTGTAAACTGTTACGTTTTCATATTCAAATATTAAACACACAAATACCAGAATATAATGTTCATTATTCTGAAATATTATAATTCATACATCTCAAACACAATTGGATATGTAAAGTGGTCATCAAACAAAAAAAACAATAGAAAAAAGAAAATAAGTCGTGCCACTGGTCATTTTAAAAGCTTATTAGCCAGTAATATTTCGCTAGCCACCATTAAGCATTGGGTTAAACTAACTAGCATTTCTTATTAAGTTTATTTCCATCACAAATAGCATCTATGAATTGTATGGCTTTTGCCACTGGGTGTTTAACAGCTATTTGTGAATGTCATTGATACAGTAGTACTTGTATCAATATAGGTGACGATAATAAACTTTTTTGTCAAGTGAAAAGACGAGAGAATCGTGTAGCCTGCAAAGAGTTTCTCTGTCCTGAACAAATCCTAATACATGATTTGAAAATTAACCAAAAATAATCGTAATATTTCAGTAAATTTTGTTTTAGGTTTCCTAGAATGTTGCTACTAAAGTTTGTAGCCAGCTTTCTGTCTATCCTGAACAAATCCTATTTTGCCACTGGCTGTTTTAACAACAAGTCATTTGTGAATGACATTAATACAGTATCTATCAATATAGTTGACAATAACTGACATTTTTGTCAAGTGAAAAGGTGAGAGAATCGTGTAGCCAGCCACATTTTTGTCTATCCCGACCAAACCCTAAGGCATAATGTGTTATTACCGTGATGGGACTCGAACACAGGACCTGTTGATCTGTTGTCCGCATCACTAACTACTACCGCTATTTAACCAGGGGTAGTCAGTCAGTCAGTCAGCAAGAGACATTAACTATTCTAGGCCGGCTTCGCTTACGCAGTCCAGCAAAAACAATGCACAGGACTGCCCCATACAGATTTCTGGTCTAATGTGGATATGATGTTGTTAATTACTTTTTAAGATTCTGAGGTATACTACAGCCAATTTTAAGGTCTGACTGAATTACTAGGTTAAAAGCCACACTGTTGATAAGGCATTCAAATACTAGTGATTGAGAGTCTTTAAGAATGTTCAGCTTGTCAGCCACTTTGATAAGCAGAATGACTCTTTCCAGTCCCACTAGATTACAGATGTTTGTGAAGGGAGGTTTAACAGGCAGCTGATAGAGACTGAGTTAATAGAGGCCTCAGAATAAAGGGGTCCAGATCATTAGTCCAGCTGATTTATATGGGTCCAGATTCATTATTCATAGTATTGTTTGAAATGAGATACTGGGTCTGTGGGGAGACACTGAAAGCATTAAATGACGTCTGCACCTCATTCACTCAGCCCAATGGGTCCCTGGTCGCTCACAGACCCCAACTCTCCATGCATTGTGTATCTACTGTACTATGTTGCACTCAGTGGAAGAATTCAGTATTACTGCATTGCAAACATTTAAATAAAAATATTCCTCCACAGTTATTCTTCCACCGCCTAAAATCTTCCTTACTGCTCCAAATGGTTCGATGATTGGGGGATCTAAGGGGTCAGAGGTTACCAGAGGCCACAGCTTCTCCATCACCTGCTCCATTCAGCCACAGCATCCTGGAGGCCTCTTCCATCTGGAATTCTCAGGGTCCAACAGGGCTGAGACTAAGCCAGCATGCCACCACTCTGCCTCCTTTCACTTCCCTGTTGCAGAGTTTAAACATGAGGGGAACTACAGCTGTAGTTATGAAGTCAATGTTGCCAACCGGACCTTTCATTCCAATAATACAGAGTTGCTGACAGTCAGCATTCAAGGTAAATGTTTAATGTTTCTCAAGGGGCATTACTACATTATCATATTTAAGATTTGTGGTTAGAGACTCGGTAGAAGATCGGTAGGCCGATATCACTCAGGGCTTGTTTACATTACGATACATTTTCCGAGACATATCAAAGAACATTGACACACTAGCTCATTCTGTTGTCAACTTGCATATATTGATAGCTGGAGATGCCAACTTCCAAGGTAGGATGTGCAACATTTTCAACTGAGTCAAACCTTGCAGGTTTGCAAGTGTGAGGACAAATGTGTTGGAACTGTGTTTCAGTGGCATATGCACGCATATCGCTAGATTTTCCCTTGGTTGACGTGCAAAATCCTGGTGTAAATTCAAACACAGCCAATTTTAAGGCCTGACTGAATTGCTTAGTTAAAAGCCACACCGTTGATCAGGCATTCAAATACTAGTGATTGAGAGTCTTTAAGAAAGTTCAGCTTCTCAGCCACTTTGATAAGCAGAATGACTCTTTCCAGTCCCACTGGATTACAGATGTTTGTGAAGGGAGGATTAACAGGCAGCTGATAGAGACTGAGTTAATAGAGGCCTCAGAATAAAGGGGTCCAGATCATGAGCCCCTCTGATTTTTAGGGGTCCAGATTCATCTACTTTGCACCTCATTCACCAGCATTTTTTGAAACGAGATACTGGGTCTGTGGGGAGACACTGAAAGCATTAAATGACATCTGCACCTCATTCACTCAGCGCAATGGGTCCCTGGTCGCTCACAGACCCCAACTCTCCATGCATTGTGTATCTACTGTACTATGTTACACTCAGTGGAAGAATTCCGTATTACTGCATTGAAAACATTAACAGACTATTTTCCCCGCAGTTAATCTTCCACCGCCTAAAATCTTCCTCACTGCTCCAAATGGTTCGATGATTGGGGGATCTAAGGGGTCAGAGGTTACCAGGGGCCACAGCTTCTCCATCACCTGCTCCATTCAGCCACAGCATCCTGGAGGCCTCTTCCATCTGGAATTCTCAGGGTCCAACAGGGCTGAGACTAAGCCAGCAGTCCACCACTCTGCCTCCTTTCACTTCCCTGTTGCAGAGTTTAAACATGAGGGCAACTACAGCTGTAGTTATGAAGTCAATGTTGCCAACCGGACCTTTCATTCCACTAAAACAGAGTTGCTGACAGTCAGCATTCAAGGTAAATGTTTAATGTTTCTCAAAGGGCATTACTACATTATCATATTTAAGATTTGTGGGTAGGGACTCGGCAGGACTCCGAGACATCAAACAACATTGACACACTAGCTCATTCTGTTGTCAACTTGCTTATAGTGATAGCTCGAGATGCCAACTTCCAAGGTAGGATGCGGCACATTTTCAATTGAGTCAAAACCTGCAGGATTGCAAGTGTGAGGACAAACGTTTTGGAAATGTGTTTCAGTGCCGTATGCAGGCATATCGCAAATATTTATGCTAAATTAGAGCTCTTACAAGTTCCTGCATTTATTTTGGTTGGTCCGTCATTAGTATAGACAGCGCCATGTTCCGGGGAGGGTCCAATAACCAATAGGCAGATCAACTCTTCTTGAGTCTTTGATTAAAAAAAGCCTGCGTTCTGGGACCCTCCAGGCCCCAGATTTTTTATTCATGTGGTTCATGTGGGAGGTACACAGTTTACGTAATTGTTCAATGATTGGTTTACCATTACATCATCTTTCAGTACCCTCCCTTTCTGTATGATGAATACAGTGGGGAGAACAAGGATTTGATACACTGCTGATTTTGAAGGTTTTCCTACTTACAAAGGATGTAGAGGTCTGTAATTTTTACCATAGATGCACTTCAACTGTGAGAGACGGAATCGAAAAAAAACATCAGAGAATCACATTGTATGGTTTTTCAATAATTAATTTGCATTTTATTGCATGCCATAAGTATTTGATCACCTACCAACCAGTAAGAATTCTGGCTCTCACAGACCTGTTAGTTTTTCTTTAAGAAGCCCCCCTGTTCTCCACTCATTACCTGTATTAACTGCAACTTTTTGAACTTGTTACCTGTATAAAAGACACTTGTCCACACACTGATTCAAACAGATTCCAACCACTCCACAAAGGCCAAGAGCAGAGAACTGTGTAATGACATCAGTTATAAAATTGTAGACCTGCACAAGGCTGGGATGGGCTACAGGACAATAGGCAAGCAGCTTGGTGAGAAGGCAACAACTGTTGGCGCAATTATTAGAAAATGGAAGAAGTTCAAGATGACGGTCAATCTCCCTCTTGTCTGGGGCTCCATGCAAGATCTCACCTCGTGGGGCATCAATGATCATGAGGAAGGTGAGGGATCAGCCCAGAACTACATGACAGGACCTGGTCAATGACCTGAAGAGATCTGGGACCACAGTCTCAAAGAAAAGAAATTGTAACAAACTACGCCGTAAGGGATTAAAATCCTGCAGCGCACGCAAGGTCCCCCTGCTCAAGCCAGCGCATGTCCAGGCCCGTCTGAAGTTTGCCAATGACAATCTGGATGATCCAGAAGAGGAATGAGAGAAAGTCATGTGGTCTGATGAGACAGAAAAAGAGCTTTTTGGTCAAAACTCCACTTACCGTGTTTGGAGGAAGAAGGATGAGTACAACCCCAAGAACACCATCCCAACCCTGAAGCATGGAGGTGGAAACATCACTCTTTGGGAATGCTTTTCTGCAAAGTGGACAGGGCGACTGCACCGTACTGAAGGGAGGATGGATGGGGCCATGTATCGCGAGATCTTGGCCAACAACCTCCTTCCCTCAGAAAGAGCAGTGAAGATGGGTCGTGGCTGGGTCTTCCAGCATGACAACGACCCAAAACATACAGCCAGGGCAACTAAGGAGTGGCTCCGTGAGAAGCATCTCAAGTCCTGGAGTGGCCTAGCCAGTCTCCAGTCCTGAACCCAATAGAAAATCTTTGGAGGGAGCTGAAAGTCCATATTGCCCAGCGACAGCCCCGAAATCTAAAGGATCTGGAGAAGGTCTGTATGGAGGAGTGGGCCAAAATCCCTGCTGCATTGTGTGCAAACCTGGTCAGGAACTACAGGACACATATGACCTCTGTAATTGCAAACAAAGGTTTCTGTACCAAATATTAAGTTCTGCTTTTCTGATGTATCAAATAATTATGTCATGCAATAAAATGCAAATGTATTATTTAAAAATCATACAAGGTGATTTTCTGGATTTTGGTTTTAGACTCCGTCTCTCAAAGTTGAAGTGTACCTATGGTTGAAGTGCAAAATCCTGGTGTAAATTCAAACCTGTGGAAATATTTATGCTAAATAAGTTGTCGTGTTTTCTTCCTCTTGTAATGTTTGGAAGTGGAAATGGTTGAGACCAGATCTGTAATGTTTGGCAGTGGAAATGGTTGAGACCAGATCTGTAATGCAGTGTTGTTGTTTCTGTAGCATCTCCAGTCCTTGTCATTGTTTCTGGCGCAGCAGTTGGGCTTCTTCTCTTGCTGATACCGGTGGTCGTTTCTGTAGTCTGGAGGAAGAGGAAGAACAGACCACCACCCATGACGATGTCCCAAAGACAAAGTAAATGCACCTGCACACTGTCCGCTCGCTCAACCTACAATTCGCTCAATCTCTGGCGAGCTGTCAATGAGCCAAAACTAGCGTTCAAATATATTCCAAATTTATGTCAGCGACAACCAGTATAAGGGAAATATCCGTCTCTGCAAATATTAATACGTTTTTAGTATTTGTGTAACTTCACTACTAATCATGTATACGATACCAATTCAGTTATTTGTCAATGTTCAAATAGCAATTTATTTAATTTTACGTTATGCATGGATCACTCACCCATGATCCCAACGATCTCTGAAAGCTTTCATGGATTGTTTTAATTATATCTTTGTATGAAGCCGGAGAAGCATCATAAATAATGGGGAAACCAGAGACTGCTATTATAAGTTTCTCTCGTCAATTTAAACTAGATAGCGAGTGAGTTTTTAGCTAGCTAGTAGAAAAGAGAAGGGATTTCAAGATGCAGAGAGCATCTGCTCTGCCATTGGTAGTCGCCGAAGTCCGTCACTGCAGGCTCGCTGGAAATTAGCATCAAGCTGAACATATCTCAACTCTCAAACGGTCGTTGTCGCTGGGAGAATTTGTCTCCGAGAGTAGCAACACCAGCTGTCGCCGTGATTCGCTGGCTCTCTGGAAATTAATGGTTACACAGACACAGAGCGAGCCAAAAAAATATCACGTTAATTAGAAAACTCCTCTGAGTTTGTTTTCTAGTCATAGACTTGGCTTAATCTGTGTCTGCGAAACCGGCTCTAAATCCTTAAATCACGATTTCTGTAAAACATGGGAATTATGGTGATACATTTCAATGTTGTAATTTATATGCACTCAACAGCTGTCAAATTACACAATCTATCAAATGTATTTTATAAAGCCATTTTCACATCACAATGTGCTTTTACCCATTTTGGGCCTCATCAATGTTTTTTGCATGTGCATAACCTCCATCAATGACCCAATTTTAAAATCACTATGGATCTTTTTGAAATAGCCTACTAGAATAAGTACATATGTAAGCAACAAGTTAATAATCATTGTTCTTATTCCATGAAAACACTGTAGGTGGACATTGTGAAGATGAAGAGGACTACGTCAACAAGGAAACCTTTGACAGCAACGACAGATATGAAGACCTGAAGACCAGATTCCAAGCAGTAATGTATGTGAAAACTTGGAAGAATTACAACAGTAGTAAAAGGGTAGCATGTGTCTAGGTCCTGACTGGAACTCGATACAAGTAACTCAAATGTATAATTATATTTTATTTAAGACACGCATTCACTCTGACAGCAGGACACATCTGCAGAAAACATCACAGTAACTCAAACTTATATGTTCATCCTCAGGAACGCTCCAGGAGCCACGACCAGGTTTGGAAATAATGAAGATAGATCAAAGGCTGCAGGGGCCATACATGAAAATCCAGATTATTTCACAGAGATGGGCATTGCTGAAGACAGTGTTTATTTAAACCTGGAACAGCTCGGTTCAAATAACACTGGAAATGGGAATGACTCTGAAGATGATGTCTATGAAAATTTGGGCTGAGATGATTTTATTCAATAATGCCATGACTGCAAGACAACTGAGGTAAGGCAGAGATTTGCTTTAGAGGGACTTGTAGATGCACTTGGTGGGACATTTTATTTAATGTTAGATGTTAGGGTGTAATTGCAAATATACAGTGCCCCTTGATTTTGCATAGAATCACTCTATAGGTTATGCTGAATATTTCCTACATCTCCTTTTCTGAGGAATATTTAATCGTTTATGGGCAATAAGGCTATATTTTAATACATTGACTTTGTTTGGGTTTTGCTTTTGGAATGTGTTTTAATACCAACTTTTTATTAAAATTACTTTTGAATATGATCAAATATGAATTGCTGTCAGTGTTTTGAGAGGAATATTTTCTGAAACAATAAAATTAATGTATGTTAGCTTTGAAGTAATACGCTGGTCTCTTATTTTGAAAATTAACTTTTTTATGTTGCTCATTAGACGCTGATGATGTTGGTATGTATGGTACAATGGCAACTGGGCTAGTGCAAGTTTTGTTGCATTTCACAGATCATATAGAAGCAATTTGATTTCCTGGTCAGATGCTCGTGACAGAATAGAAAAGCAAATTGAAAATGTAGCTGAATTCTCTGCGATTAATAATGCTATTGACTCGTGTTGGCAGATTTAAGAGAAGATAACTTCCTCTTGCCATAACAGCGACAGTGTTATTTAAGAGCACGGCATATATGACAGATTGTCTTAAGTGTTAAGACGCTTCCTCTGCTGTTTTTGGTTAAAACTGGTTTCAGCAGTGTATTATCAGTAGTCTGAATAAATTGGCTTGTTCATACTTAATCCTTGTTGCCACATGGAATTGTTTTGCCCTATAGAAATTATTATGGATTAAACTACAACAATGGGAAACCGCTTTATTTAATTCATTTCGAGTTTCGTAGTATAACATACAATACATGTTAGACTGCATTTTAATACAGTAACAATCTTCTATATACAGTCAATAAGCAGCCCACAATTCATTCCACTGTAATCTGTTTCAAATGAACAAGCTCATTTGTGGGAAAAACACAGAATATTTATTGAAAATAGTATTTATTTTTCCAAATACATTCACACGTGTGTGTGTCAATAATCTGACATATCGTCTGCCAAAGCGGGGGCTTTGATAATGGGCTAATAACGTGTCGTCTTGCCGCTTTGTAAAAAGGGTCGCAATTAACTGGTAATTTTCTGGGTCATTGGGGCGTCTTAAGCTGATGATTGTGGTCGCTTTTACGGTCCATATTCCAGAGTTAGTCTTCACCTGGGGAGAAGCGCGAGAGTTTGTCAAGCGCTCCTCTTAAATTGGAGAACACTAACGGGTCCAGGTACTCCGACAGGAATCCCAGGGCCCAGGACACAATTGAACGTTTCTCGATAGTACTAAATAACAAGATTGACTGACAAAATATTATAAAATGTAGAGCAACCAAATGCCCCCACCCCCAGACCTGGGCCCGCGACAACGTTTCCGGGTGTCCCCCCTGTCCGCATCACTGAACGGGTCAATGTCATTAGTGACCGCAGAGAATTCTATTCTTTCATGAGCATCTGACCAGGAAATAAAATTGCTTTCCAAATGATTTGCGAAATCCAACATACCTGTTGTGATTAAAAAGAGTGTACAGGAATGCAACAAATATGACATACGGTTACTAATTGAGGGCCATTATCTGAGAGAAGCTGCGCTGGAGTTCCAAATCTACTGAAAATTTCTCCCAGTTTCTCAATTGTCTTTTCAGCTGAGGTAGATTTCATGATAGCAACCTCCGGCCACTTACTGTGTGCATCCACGACAACCAGCAGCATTTTGTCCTCAACTGGGCCTGCAAAATCAACATGAATGTGATGCCATGGTTTCTCTGGATATTCCCATGGGTGCAGCGGAGCCAGTTGGGGTACATTACGTATGCGCTGGCATGCATACATGTTCCTGCCTTATCTTCGATTTGGCCATCTACTCCTGGCCACCAGAAGTAACTCCTGGCAATTTCTTTCATTCGGACCATTCCACAGTGTCCCACATGCAGCTGTTTTAGCACTTGCTTGTGCAGAGCAGAGGGAATGATAACTCTCCTTCCCCACAGCAAACATCCTGACTGCACTGAAATTTCATGGCGTCAAGAGACATATGGTTTTAGGTCATCGGTCTCACCTTTTCCTGTCATTACGATATCCATGACTTTCGACAGAACAGGATCATTGCGTGTGCTCTTACGGACTTGCACAGCTGTTACTGGGGCCCTTTCCACCTGGCTGAAGTAGAAAATGTCTGCAACTTGTGCCTCCTTCATTCTATCAGCGAGAGGCAATCTAGACAGACCGTCCGCATTTCCAGGAAATTCCGCCTTCCGATACTTGATGTCGTAGGTGTGAGCGGATAACAACAAAGCCCATCTTTGCACCCTTCTAGCAGCTAGAGACGGAATGCCATGGTGTGGACCAAAAATTGCAGTGAGTGGGCGATGATCGGTCAACAACGTGAACTTCCTTCCAAAAATGTTTGCTTCCGCTTTACTCAGACTCCTGGAAGCGAATGCGATCAGCCTCTCTTGACCATTGGCATTATGTGGGACAAGACAGCTCCCACACCATATGGAGAAGCGTCGCAGGCCAGCTGAATGGGAAGAGCAGGGTCAAAATAAGTGAGAGCATTTGACCTTAAGAGTGTCTCCTTTGCTCTTTTGAAAGCCTCCTGGCATTCAGAGGTCCACCTCCAATTTTTCTCCTGACACAACAACTTGTGCAGAGGTTTCAGCAGCGTAGCGATGTTTGGAAAGAACCGCCCATAATAATTTAGTAAACCTAGGAACGACCGCAACTGGCTTACATTTTCGGGCCCTGGAGCATCCACAATGG
Organism: Esox niger; assembly: GCA_016801105.1. Classification (NCBI taxonomy): domain Eukaryota; kingdom Metazoa; phylum Chordata; class Actinopteri; order Esociformes; family Esocidae; genus Esox; species Esox niger. The sequence goes on from JACXGJ010006629.1 coordinate 27,463, forward strand.
CCTTAACCTTGGATGGAGATGTATGCAAACCAGAAGCATCAATGACATGGCCTAAGTACTCGACTGCAACCTGGTAAAATTCACATTTATCCTTGCGCACTCTCAATCCGTATTTCTTTAGTCTCTCAAGGGTAGCATCCAGGTGTTGTAAGTGCGACTCTTCATCAGTGCCAGTCACTAGAATGTCGTCTAAGTAACACACCACCCCTTTAAGGCCCGCCAGAATCTGATCCATCGCTCGCTGGAAAATGGATGGGGCCGAATTAATTCCAAATGGTAACCGCTTATACCGAAATAGGCCTTTGTGGGTGTTGATGGTGAGAAGTTCTCTGGACTGTTCCTCAACATGCATCTGCAGGTACGCTTGGTTGAGGTCGATTTTGCTGAATTTTTGCCCTCCTGTCAGTCCAGCAAAAATATCATTAATGTGAGGCAAGGGGTATTGTTCTGCTGACAACACCGGATTTACAGTGACTTTAAAATCTCCACATATCCTTATACCTCCATCTTTCTTTGAAACTGGTACAATGGGTGTTGCCCATTTACTCACGCTGATGGTTCCAGCACCCCTTCCTTCATGAGTTCAGCTAAGCTTGCCTCTACCTTGGGTTTTAGCGCATATGGAAGGGGCCGAGCTTTCAAAAACTTTGGCTGGCTTCCCGGCTCTACAGTGTGACCTTGATTTCCTTCATGCTGCCCAACTCCTGCTTGAAAACATCACTGTGTTTCCGGAGAATACCTTCAAGGTCCAGCGTTTTAGGTCTCATCATATTTATGGCCGTCCAGTCCACCTTAAGTTGCTCCAGCCAAGAACGTCCCATCAACGAAGGATAATCACCCATGACCACATACAATGGCAGTTTTCTCTTTTTCCCGTTCAGTTCAACTGTTACCTGTGTGAATCCTTTCATGGTTACCGCTTCCCCAGTGTACGTCTTAAGAACCACATCAGGAGGTGTGAGCGGTAGGTGGCTCAATATTTCACTGTATATCATATCCGACACGAGCGACATAGCAGCACCAGTGTCAAGCTCCATTTTCACAGGCTGTCCTTCCAGCAGCGCGTTGACCTTTATAAGCCTTGGTTCCACCTGCAACAGTGAGCACATGCAATGGAAATTCCTCATCCGATGTGTCAGTAACCTCTTTGTTTTCCTGCCCCACTGCAAACACACGTTGCTTTTGCTTTCTTCTGTATACTGGTTTCTGCTGCGTTTTTCCCTTCTTTTCTGTTTTATTTTTACACGCACGCTCAATGTGTCCTTTTTCCTTGCAGCTGCGGCACTCCACATCTTTAAACCAGCACGAAACAGGTGAGTGTCCTGTCTTTCCACAGCGAAAACATGGCCCTTTATTTTCAGTTTGTTTTTCGGTCTCCATCTTATACACCTTACTGTTTGAGCTCAGTTGCTGTGCTTCTTTCGCAGCCAATTCCATAGACACACTCAGCTCTATTGCTGTTTGTAGTGTCAAGTTGCACTCTGTTAACAGTCTTTTTTGTATTCCCTCACAGCGGAGTCCGCAGACTAATCTGTCCCGAAGCGTGTCATTTAGCACTTCACCAAATTCGCCGTGTTCAGCTAATTTTTTTAGCACCGCTACGAACATTGTCACGGTTTCTCCTTCCAGCTGATTCCGTCTGTGAAAACGAAACCGCTCCGCAATTACTAAGGGCTTCGGAGAAAAATGTGCTTTGAGAGTGGCCACTATTTGCTCATACGTTTTCTCTCCTGGTTTATCTGGCTGCAGGAGCTTACGCAGTAGTGCATATGTCTTTGGGCCCATCACACTTAAAAAAGTGGGTACAGCTTTCTCTTCAGTAATAGCATTAGCTGCTACAAAGTACTCAAATCTTTCTGTGTAAGAGCTCCACTGCTCACTACTCTCATCAAAGGGGCCAATGTTGCCAAGAATTGTAGCCATTTTGTAACGTTCTCTGTCAGTTTCAATTTATTCAGTCACTTATCTGAATTGTTGTATGTCTATCTTCCCCCTCTTCGGTCACAACGTGGATTAGCAACAGGCTCGTCTCATTTTTCATTTCCGAGCGATCTCGCGGTCACACCACTTCCTTCCCGCATTTACACCACACACGCGGAATACTAAAATCCTCGTCGCCAATTTGTTGTGTTTAAAAAGACTGTACAGGAATGCGAGAAATATGACACACACACCAACTTAGCGTGACTCACTGCTTTACTTCTTCGGAAATCACTGTGCATACACCGGAACATAGGTACACAGTGCATCATGGGAAATGTAATCCCATAAGCATCGGACAAAATATACAACAATACCCTTCCGGGTCTCAACCTGCCGTATCGCATATGGAGAGCTCTGTGCTTATTTGCATGCATATTAATGAAAATCTAATCGTTCCGGGTATAGTTCGGGTTGCTATGGGGACCAAAGCCTACAGGAGGACATCTTTAAACCAGGCAACTACATTGACCATGCGTCTGAGAAAGGCTGATGTGAAAGACTACAGGGATTACAAGTATGAACATCGCTCTATATGATGTATTGAACCATCATACAAAATATGATATACAAATAATAATATGATATGTGATATAAAAATGTTATTCTGTCAACATAGTATGAGGATGTTCTTTGGATTTTCGAAAAAGTTGTCGTTCTGCCCTCTGCTGGCCGTTTGGTGTCCTTACACGCAAACCGGGTTGATTTTTTTCTTTATATTTTATTTTATAAGGTTTTATTTCCAGGTAGAAGAACCACATTTCTTCTGGGTGCCTATATTTCTGACCTTGTATTATTTATTTAATACATTAATGTCAACCCAATGCAACATAATATTACAGTAAAGGCATGGAACTATCAGGGAATACCATTGAAACAAAACATAAGAGTTTGCATCAAAGTGTATCTTCCTGAATGGCAGAAAGGTTTTCTAAAAACAAAAGATTCGTTTTCTAAATGGTGACCCAGAAGTCTGTTTTCATGTGTTGGCATTGTAATTGAGGGCAGTGTTTATAAAAGCATATAAAATACACCGTGATACCTGTTACAGGATCCAAAATGTCCAAGAAGTGAAATCCGTCCGAAATCACCCGGGACCTGGCAAGGTTGGCACTAGCCCTGTTGCCATCATGTATCTATGACTGTAGCCTACCAATGTCCGGTTAAACAATGTCCCTCCTTCAGAGAATGACTGACAGGGCGGTAGAACATGAAAATGCAAACGCATTACATTTTCATCAAGTTAGGAAAACAGCATTAGAGGGTGGAAATTCAGTTGCAAAGTATGGCGCTGTTTCTCACTTTTCACATTTGAGATAGCATTTGAATTTTGTTCATCACAAAGCGGGGCATGACTTTGAAACTGAAATGCAATGGATATTCATTCACATTTTAATATAGACAGCGAATGTGCATATCAGTACATTAAAATTCAAATGCAAATCACATGATCGCATTAACATTTTCATATTCACTGAAATAATGCAGGCCGAAGTGGAAAATGAAAATGCAATGTGGGATCGCATTACCATTTGAATGAATGTATCTATATCTTCCATAATAATTTTGCGTAGATGGATTTTACTGTCTACAAACTGTCTACCACAGACTCATCAACTCAAATGAGGAAGTTACAGACGAGCTGTAATTTGAATACACTTAAACCTATAGGCTCCTCGCCTGACAGTCTGACAAATGTCATTGCACGTTATACCAGAAATATCCCTTAGTCCCTCAAGATGAGAGTATGGAGATGTTTTCTTCATCTGACAATGGGTGAGTCTAATTGCCGGATTGTTTAAAATACTTGTAATTTGTTTGCTGGTTTGATTCATATGTGGTGTGTTTAGACACAACTTCTTTTTTTGTGGAAACGTCAGTCAGTAAATGCTTTCTCATTAGCAAATCTACAATTTAAATCAATTGATGTATGGTTCTTGCATACTTTGGAGCAGTGCTTTAGGTAATTGTCCCGTTGTAGGGGAAAATTGGCTCCAATCAAGTACCATCAACAGTGTATAGCATTGTGTTGCATAATAGAATGATAGCCTTTCTTCTTCAAGATCCGTTTTACCCACACATCTCCCACTTAACTACCACCAAAACAACCCAAGAACATTACATTGCTTCCGATATGCAGACGTTGTCGAGCATCTTTTCATTTGGTCTGCATCTCACAAATGAGCAGCAGAACGAGCACTTCCAGACTTCACTTATTTTTTCCCTCAGGCCATTAGGCTCCTCAACAAGCAACACTGATCCATGATCATACTGATCACACATTCACTTTCCAGATGCACTGATGTCCTTTCAGGTACTTTAAATCAGCATTAAAATATTCCTTTGCATTTACCATTCATAAGAATATTACACTCATATTTATAAATACTCAACTCTTCTATCATACCGTTCATACTCCACCATCCTACTCTTTCAATATGTATACTAGTCAAAAAAACGGTGTATATTACTGCCATACTTGCCATATTTTTAATATTTATTACAACTACCAAAATGGCTGCTAGTTTACAGTACTCTTTTTAACCTACTGCGGATGTACAGTGTTATGTATATTATTACTTTATCCTCTTGCTATATTTTTGCTGTGTGTAAAAAAATGTATTCTTAAATTCTCACTATGTACTTGTAGTGTGTTATACTAAAATTCATAAGCTTATTGCACTCATGTATTTAATATTTTCAATAACTCAATTACTGCTAGGTCGCACATTTACAGACCCCTCCAAAAGTATTGGAATGGCAAAGCAAATTCCTTTGTTTCTGATGGTCACTGAAGAGATTTCAGATCAAAAGATGAGTATGAAACAATGGTTCAGAAGTTCCGCTTTCATTTCCTGGTATTAACATCTAGATGTGTTAAACAACATAGGACATATCACCGTTTGTATTAGACAACAGCATTTTTAGGTGAACAAAAGTAATGGAATAAATAATCTTAAAGTAAATAACATTTTATATTTGGTGGCATAAACCTTGCTTGCAATAACTGCCTCAAGCCTGCGACCCATTGACCTCTCCAAACTGTTGCATTCTTCATTTGTGATGCTATTCCAGGGTTTTAACACAGCTTCTTTCAGTTCTTGTTTGTTTCGAGGTGTTTCTCCCTTCAGTCTCCTCTTAAGGAGGTGAAAGGCATGCTCGATTGGGTTAAGGTCACGTGATTGATTTGGCCAGTCTAAAACCTTTAAATTTTTCACCTGTCCTTTGTTTTGTTGGCAGTGTGCTTTGGGTCATAGTGCATTTCTCCGTAAATATTGCAGACAAAATGTTTCTGTACAATTCTGAATTCAATAAATATTAATGAGCCTGTTTCAGAAGCAGCCATGCAGGCCCAAGCCATGACATTACCTCCACCATGCTTCACAGATGAGTTTGTCTGCTTTTGATCATAACAGTTCCTTTCTTTCTCCACACTTTGGTCTTTCCATCCTTTTGGTAGAGATTAATCTTGGTCTCAACAGTCCATAAGATTGTGTTCAAGGACTTTTGCGGCTCATCTCTGTACTTCTAAGCAAATTTCAATCTGGCCTTCCGATTCTTACTGCTAATGGTTTGCATCTTGTGGTGTGGCCTCTATATTTCTGCTCTCTGAGTCTTCGAACAGTGGATTGTGATACCTTCACCCCTGCACTATGAAGGTTATTGGTGATGTCACTTACTGATGTTTTTGGGGTTATCTTCACAGTTCGCATGATATTTCTGTCATCAACTATTGTTGTTTTCCTTGGCCGACCTGTTCGACATCTGATGGTCAGTACACCAGTAGTTTCTTTCTTTTTCAGGACATTCCAAATTGTTCTGCTTGCTATACCCAATGTTTGTCCAATGGCTCTGGTCGATTTTCCTTCTTTTCTCAGCTTGAAAATGGCTTGCTTTTCTGCCATAGAAAGCTCTCTGGTCTTCATGTTGGTTTATCCTCTTTAACAAGAAATGCAGTCTTTATAATTTTAAACCAAGGATGGAAACTTAGACTAGTCATGCAGAGCTATTTAATGTTTGAACAATCAACCTAAAAGGCCACACCTGGGCAACAAGAAACATCTGTCAGTCACATGTTCCAATAGTTTTGCTCACTTGAAAAATGGTTGGGTTTAAACAGGGTGGTATGTCCTGAATTGTTTAACACATCTAGATGTGAATGAAATGAAATAAAATG
>JACXGJ010006630.1:0-13317 GCA_016801105.1 Esox niger
CACCTGTTGTCTCGTTTAGCGCACCTGATCATCATTTAGCCATTCCCCTCAGTATATATGTTCCCTCTGCTCCCTTTGTCTTTGTGTGTTATTGTCTCTACGATACAGAGCATGTGTCAGCTCATCATTATTAAATGAATCCAAACGTTATAGCTCCGCAGTCCGCTTCCTCCTTCCTTGATCACCAGAACGCTGACAGGGGTATTGTTTGTGTAAAATAAAATTCAACTTTTGAATTCGGCTCTAATGTAACAAAATATGAAAAACGTTCATCAAAAAGCTAATATTTCTAGTGGGTTAGCGGAGGTTAGTCATCTTACCCCACTTGTTTCCCTGACATTTCCATGTGGTAAAGAGGTTAATGGACATATTGGAACAATGTAAATGTCATGAAAACCTGTAAAGGAAAATTTCTAAATGTTACACGGCAAGAACAGCCAAATATATCCAAATCGGACATTTCGGGACCTGTTACAATTAATAAATATCGACTTTGTTAGATGAGAGTTTTTGAGCGTTTGCCTTCTTCTGACTCCCATTGTATTGAATATAATTTACCTCTTTATTACATAGACCCCATACCGTAAGTGCTCATACTATGTACAGTACTGTAGGTATTCTCATTTATCTATCTTCCCCACACCCATGGTCGTCTTTAATGCAGGTCATTTGTGATAAAATGTTTCATTTGTCAAATTTCTTAGCTCCGGATGGATGCACACAAGAACAAGTCTCTTTGCAATCTTGCGATACAACTCTGTGCTCATCGGGAAGTGATTATTTAATATACATAATTTGGTGGGAACGTATTGCAGCTAGTTGCGTAGAATTGTATGTTGAATGCACATCTTTATCGTCTCAGGGTGTACGAGCTGAAAGACTCATCTCGGAAATTGAACAAGATTGTCTGACGTTGAACCAAGCCGTCTTTGAGGACAAGGTCAAATCCGTTTTAAGGAAAAATTGGTAAATTCTTCCCTCTAATATCAACGAAGGGCATAGCATATTTTGTAGTGATATAAAAATCCAGATTAGAAAGTAACTACATAACAACATTTCATTTAATACTTTTGGTTTGGAATAATTTTTTCCTCAAACCTTCCCACGTTAACCAAGCGAACCAATGCTTTATATATACCTACAGTACCTAGAGTAGTGCGCAGGACAGACAGAGGTTCATGTAGCTATGTTTAGCCTAGATAGCTAGCCATCTAGCTAACTTGTAAAGTTAGCTAGCTAGCATCTAGTTATCTTAGTATTTTAGGTAACGTTATAAAACATGTGATTCAGAATTTCCATAATGTATATAGCCTGCGGTATAACTATTGAGAAACTACTTTTAGTATTCTTGTCTCAGGCTATTAGCGTGGGTAGCTTAATTGGAAAATAAATATCACCAGCAGCACATTGTTTTGGCTTCAAAGCAATGTCGAATTGTGTTGTCTCCAATTGCGGTATCCCAAATGTATTGAGACCGACAATACAAAAAGTCTGGACAACAATAAACAAGAAAAACTATCCGGAAGATGTCAACTCTATGAGTGTGAGAATGCTCAGTATATCTAAATATTTTTGAAGTACTGTATTTCAAATAAAATCTTCCACCAATAACCTATATTTTGAAATGAGCATTTTCTGTGATTGTGCAGTGGAAAGCCTACAAAGGGCCCTTTTTAGAACAGGTATTTCCACATTTCCAAAGTATGGTTTGAAAGAAGGGAGAGAGTGTTATGTACCGAAAACGTAACAGAATGAATAATCCTCCCAAGACAGCCATATGTTATCAGTGGATTTAAAAAACACAAGTTGAGGACAGTACCGGTTCTAGGCATGAGTGACATAAGCGGTTGCTCAGGGCCCCCAACCGCTAGGTGGCCCCTAACTGCTTGGGAGCCTTTGACAGACAGGAGAGAGGGGCCCCAAAAAAGGCTACAGCTGGTACTGGTTAGGGATAATAAAACCAGTTAAAAACGTCTTGCCATTGTGGGCCTCTTTAAAACATCAAACACGTTACACATTAAACATTCCCAGCTGAAAGCGGTTGCATAATCATCACACAGGGAGTTTGATTAAAAGACTGGAGCCATTCAGAATTCGGCATAGCTAGATGGTGATGTAATTTACGCCAATTTGGCGTTGTGTTGAAAATTCCGTGGATGAGGGTGTCTTGAATGGTTAAAAAAAAAGAACAAAGATGTGATTTACCAACATCAAAAGAGAGATAGAGAATGGAGGACAATATCTTTTGAAAGGGACACAATTCTGCCTTGATCATGTGACCTTCAGTTACCCAGCTTTAATAATTTGATCTTCTGTTTGGGCCAAGCTATTATAGCACACAGTTCCAAGCAGTATTGAAATCAGTTCCTTCATCCATTTGTTTTTTATAACGTTAAAAGGGGATTTTTACACATTTATATCCACTAAATTCAGAGCAATATTACGTAGGTAACGTGTCCCTAATAACCAGCAAAAGGGTTCCTTAAGGGTTAGCTATTTTTGAGGAAGATTTCTCTCCCTGTCGCTCTCTTCCTGTCTCCCTCCCTGTCTTTCCCTGTCTCCCTCTTACGGTCTCCCTCCGTATCTTTCCCTGTCTTTCTCTCTTCCTGTCTCCCTCCCTGTCTTTCGCTCTCTCTCTCTCTCTCTCTCTGACTCCACCTAACAGAAGAGATCCAAATGGATACATTGAGCACTGTGGGGTTACCTGAGGTCACAGTAGATAACCAGTAAACCACAACCAATATAACAGGTGTTAGATGGGCCAGAGCAGTCTGAATGGCCTTGAAAACATTGTTTTGGTACAATACCTAGTCTATGAGCTCTTGCAATGAAACATGTAGCCTGGCCTTTCACAGACCCACATTCACCACAAACTAATATTTTTCAAAGTAGAATGAAGGCAGGGTCTGCGATGGACCAATTGAAACGTTTAGACCAGTATATACCAGGAACTAAGCTCCCTGACATACAGAACCTCTAAACCAGGTGTTGTCGGAATAAGGCCCCTGAAGATCTAAAGTTGTAGTCTCACAAGCCATTGACAGTGCTCCCTGTTACACCAAGATAATTGGTACCAAATGTGGTACAAACGGGGTTTGGAACTGCTTCAAACCCGAAACCAAGTTAACCCAGACTGATTAATGTCAACACTGTGTTGCTTTTCCACCTGCGCTTCTGAGAAATAAAACTGAAACCAACGAAAACACATTAACATAGATCATGTTTTACAGCGTCCGGAAAACCACTTTGTGACAACTGCTGAGGTAAAAACGTCTTTATAAAGTACATTTGATTGATTTGATTTGAATGTCTACAGCTGTCCAGAGAATGAGGGGCTGACGTGTTATATACAGTTGTCTAACAGTACAGTCATTATACTTAATGGGGGGTTAAGTGCCTTTTTTATTTTACCAGAGATACTAAGAACATCTTCCTATTTTCAGCAACGACCAGGGAGCCATTGGGTTTAACTGTCTTGGTCAGAAACAGAGCGTCTGGGTTTTTTCCGCTTGTATGCGTCAGGATTAGAACCAGCGACCGTTCAGCCGTCTCCATCAAGAGCACAATGGCAGGAGATTGTGATGCATTAGAGACACCAACAGCGGTATCTTTCCTTTAATGGATGTAGACAGGCAATATTTGACACTTGGGCACCAGGGTGTGTACACTGTTATTTTCTGGTGATCACGTCTACTGCTCCCAAAGGACATGCTTTTGAAGAAAACTAAATATTTCACTCAATTTTATTTAGTGAAATCAAAAGACACTGAACAATTATTAAAATAACCTATTTTCATCAGAGGTGGGCACAAATAGATATACATTTTCTTGATACAAATTACAAATATTTGCTCACCAAACTGTAACACTATTTTGGGATTTTTTTTTTCAAGCTGTGTTTTTTTATCAGTTGCAGTGTAATTCCCATAGAGTTCCAAAAGCTCAGCTCACATAAGTAGACACTAAAGAATCATATATAAGCATAAGCCAAGATGGAGTCACTCCCTTTCAATTTTATTTATTATTCTTCATAATTCATAGTGTAATATATTTTATTTGAAGAGACACACAAAACTTACCCTCCACAGACCCTGCAGAGACAGAAAATTCAGTAAAAAACAAAAAAAAACATCTTTATCCTTATCTTCAAGAGGATGGCGCAAGCTATTTCGCTGACAACAATGAAGATGAACTGCTACAAAAACAAAGACATGTAGATGTAATATAATTAATTGTGTCCTTAGGAACAAAAGTAGCTAGCCTGATTTTTTGCTGATGAAATCGTCCATATTACTAACCACAAGATCCTGTCCCAGGCTTTCTGAGCCTAGTTGTGACGTTAGCTTGCTAGCTAAAGTCACTAGCAAGCAAGCAAGTACATTTACAAGTCCTAGAGCAGTCAGCTATTTGCCATTTGCTTTATTCTTCTGTCCTATAATGACATCCAGTGAGCAATATCTGATATTTAGGCAATTTGCACCGAGCACCAAAGTAGCTTCTTTTCACAGTGTCCATGAGTCAAACGAATAGGTTACAACAAGCGCACTGCACCCAACAGGATGTGTCAAGTGATTTACTTGCATCTAGCCAAAAATTGTGATTGGCTATATTTAGTAATCCTATTAAGCCTGGTAATAAACGTTCTAGTCTTATTTAAAAATAAAATTACAAATTTGACGAAGTATTTAAAATACACCAAATACAATCCCTCAATTTCATTTTGTTATAAATTACATCTGATTATTATCCATACAGCAAAATACAAATGACAAAATACAGTTTAATTAAATATTACTTTTAAATACATTTACTTGAAAACAGTCCATCTCTGTCTGCAATAACATACAAAATTTGGTAGTTTAAAAAAAATGAAATTCAGGGATTTTATTTTGTGTATTTTAAATACTTTGTCAAATTTGTAATTTTATTTTTTATTTTTTTGACAGGATCTTCTGACAGGATCATCTGACAGGATCATCTGACAGGATCATTTCTGGGTGTATTTTCCTGCATTAATCATGGTATTTAAGTTATATGCAGCGAAAACATCAAAATATACCATTAGCCTTGAAGGCCCTGTATTTTACAGTTAGCGAAACCTCATTGTGGATTAATAGAACAATCCTACTTTTTTTTAATCAGAATGTGGGCCAACGACGGCTTTCTGGAATCAGCCACGGACTGCCGCTTTTGACCTCTTTGGCATAATAGCCATAAACCATAGACATACAGACAGTTCAATCCAACATCCCGATAGGTCCGCCATCATACCTGGGAAAAGGTAAGCCAATGAACACTGGTTGGGGTTATGCACTGAACCAACTAGCTCCGTGTTCCGTCATCTACATTTACGGCATTCAACGCAGAACCCGCCGGCTCCGCAGAACTCCTAGCATCAACGCGGGTCTGTGGAGTTTGTCCAACCGGGCCACCTAAGCTATTTCGCGTTAAGATGAATGCACTGGCTGTACGCCGCTCGGTGTGAGCGCGTCTGCTTAATGGCCAAGATGCAATAACAATCACAGTAATAACAATAAGGCCCATTCATTCCACATCGTCTGGCACAATGAACAGTTACATGAGGACGCATACGGAGTGCCCGAGGACACGCTCTCCGCACGGAGGAGATCAATACAGCTGACGTGTCTTAATTTGAGCCGGCCCGCTACGGCAGCACAGCGCTCCTGCAGCGGTTTGAGACGTGCATTTTTATGTGGATTATAATTACTGGACATTTTGCCTCCGGTCAAATCTGAACGTTTTAAAGTGGAACTTAGAAAGATTTTTTTCAAACTAAACCTTGACTACGCTGCGTGTTTGAATTTTCTGCTGTGTAGGAAAATTCCTGTAACAAGCAGATAGCGACCACACACGCACGCACGCACACACGCACGCACACACACACACACACACACACACACACACAAACACACACACACACAACCTCATCATCAGTTTAATCATTACTCCCTGCTCTGCAGAAGACCTGGGAGACAGATAGATGGGGGCCCTCACTGTGAGGCCTTTTAGCGGGTGGTGTGATTAGGAGTGTAGCTCCTGTACACATACGAACTCTGAGGGCCCCTCCCCTCGTTATTCAAGATTCAGACCATTTTTCGAGTGCCCCTCTACACGTGAGGGCCTTGTATAGTGGTCTGACGCCTCTGGATGTAGTATAGGTTTATTGTTTAGGTCATTTAAAGACAAGCGTGGCCCTCACTATGTACGCCAACTCAGTCAAAAGGACTTATGTAATGTTATGGCAGCACTTCGTTTAAATAGCCTGGTATTTACCAAGACAATATACAGTATAATGGCATTCGCAGAGCAATAACTCCTTAATTACTTGTTTATTTCCATAATTCCGAACCAACAATTAAACACCTCTGGCTAAAAAGCTCTCTTTATTGACCTTTCCTGTGGTGAACATGAGGGAATGGGCTACACACTGAATGTTTCGTACTGTGTGGAAGCACGCACAAACACGCATGCGCGCAAGCTAGCGAGCTAAATAATGCATGTCCAGAGTTATGGCGGTCTGTGTATGATACTCTGGAACGCGAGACGTGTATATACTTCTAAACACACACACACACACACACACACACACACATACACACACACACCTCATCATCAGTTTAATCATTACTCCCTGCTCTGCATGGGGTCAGATAGTGTGTTCAGGGCAGATCCTTTTACACTCCATAAGGTGCTGTAGGATAAAGCTGTGTGTGCATGCTGGGAAGAAGAAGACAGACAGAGCCAATAAAGGCTAGAAAGGTTTCCCCTATAAAACACCTCTCAGATCTTGGCAGTTTATTGAGCCACTTTTCTACCGTCTTTCTTCTTTTCTCTATCAAATGCATCACAGAAAGGGCTTGACAAAAGCATATTTGGGGATTATTATTCATTGTTTGATTTCAGAGACTGAATACAGTTTCCAAGTCACTGCGTTTGAAACATTCACCTGAATGGACAAAAACGCTGTATATGTTCTGTTTTAAACCAGTGGTTTAAACCCTGAAGCCTGTCTGGGAGCTGTGGTATATTAGACCATATACCACGAGTATGAACAGATTTATTTTTACTGGTATAATTGCGTTGGTAACTAATAGCAATAAGGCATCTTATGAGCCATCGGGGGGGGGGGTAATGCCATTATATAACAGCTAAGGGCCTCTCCAGGCTGTGTGCCAAAAACAGCCCTTAGCTGTGGTATATTGGCCATAAACCACACCCCTGATGACATGTTTTATTATAGCATATATAACAGCATGAGGAGAGAGATTGAGGTAATGTGCTTTAAAATATCTCCACAAGAAACTCAGGTTGATATGAGAAGACATTAGACTGTTAAACCGGACCCTGTACCACTCCTATCCCAGGACATTAGACTGTTATACAGGACCCTGTACCACTCCTACCCCCAAGACATTAGACTGTTAAACAGGACCCTGCACCACTCCTATCCCAATACATTAGACTGTTAAACAGGACCCTGTACCACTCCTACCCCCAAGACATTAGACTGTTAAACAGGACCCTGTACCACTCCTACCCCCAGGACATTAGACTGTTATACAGGACCCTGTACCACTCCTACCCCCAGGACATTAGACTGTTAAACAGGACCCTGTACCACTCCTACCCCCAATATGTGAGACTGTTTAACCGGACCCGGCACCACTCCTACCCCCGATATGTGAGACTGTTTAACCGGACCCGGCACCACTCCTACCCCCAATATGTGAGACTGTTTAACCGGACCCTGCACAATTACATTTGTCTTCCTATGTTTCTTACGTTTAGAATATGAACCTCAATGTCCCCTAAAACAGGACCATGATTTATGAAAAAGCACATCTAAGAACACATTCTTATTTGGGTGCAAATTGGGGTAATGACCTTGCTAAGAGAACAACAGATATATCTCGTAATATGGGTCAGTAGTAATAACGGTTAGTGGTAATATGGGTCAGTAGTAATAACGGTTAGTGGTAATATGGGTCTGTAGTAATAACGGTTAGTGGTAATATGGGTCAGTAGTAATAACGGTTAGTGGTAATATGGGTCAGTAGTAATAACGGTTAGTGGTAATATGGGTCAGTAGTAATAACGGTTAGTGGTAATATGGGTCAGTAGTAATAACGGTTAGTGGTAATATGGGTCTGTAGTAATAACGGTTAGTGGTAATATGGGTCTGTAGTAATAACGGTTAGTGGTACTATGGGTCAGTAGTAATAACGGTTAGTGGTAATATGGGTCAGTAGTAATAACGGTTAGTGGTAATATGGGTCTGTAGTAATAACGGTTAGTGGTAATATGGGTCTGTAGTAATAACGGTTAGTGGTAATATGGGTCAGTAGTAATAACGGTTAGTGGTAATATGGGTCTGTAGTAATAACGGTTAGTGTTATTACTAACCATGTACTAACCATGTACTTATGGTTAGTGGTAATAAGGGTTAATAAGGGATAGTGATAATAAGGGTCAATAAGGGATCGCGGTAATAAGGGTTAATAAGGGATAGCGGTAATAAGGGTTAATAAGGGATCGCGGTAATAAGGGTCAATAAGGGAGAGCGATAATAAGGGTTAATAAGTGATAGTGGTAATAAGGGTCAATAAGGGATAGCGGTAATAAGGGTCAATAAGGGATAGCGATAATAAGGGTTAATAAGGGATAGCGGTAATAAGGGTTAATAAGGGATAGCGGTAATAAGTGTTAATAAGGGATAGTAGTAATAAGGGTTAATAAGGGATAGTAGTAATAAGGGTTAATAAGGGATAGTGGTAATAAGGGTTAATAAGGGATAGTGGTAATAAGGGTTAATAACGGATAGTGCAAACTTATGAGCACAACTATAACAGGAACAAAAATGTTCCCCAACTGTGATTAAATCTAAAAAAGTTGACTAACAGGTGGAAGTTGACAAAGCAGTTAACTCATTAATAACAATAGAATCACAATCTCCTTTAGCATTGTGCATAAACAACACACACACAAACACACACAAACACAGCCCTAGCATACTGTATCCAGCTCTACTTCTCCCTACCCATGGTGCACCTCTGTCACTTCATGGAGAGGTCTGCCCGGGGGCAGCCATTATAGCTACTCAGTGATAAGGACATTCTGCACGCTCGTCCAAATATGACAGCCGGGAGAATGGGGTCTGGCGCCATTCCATTTGGCTCTGCCAAACGCTGGTGTTGGCCTGGCAGACCTTGAGATAACATTTACACAACCCACCTCACGGCTGACTGGCCCAATCAAAGGGCATCGTGGACACATGGGGTCAGGGAGTGGGCCAGGGGAGTGTGATGAAGGGTTAAGGTAAGGGGGGTGAGGATGGTGAAGGGTTAAGGTGAGGGGGTCTGGATACCATGATTTTTTACATTTCATGCAGTTAAAATACCAGCACTCAGAAAGAGCAGTTTAGAAATCGAGCATCAGAAAAAAAGCTTCAGAAATAGAGCATCAGAAAAAAGCTTCAGAAAAAAAGCTTCAGTAATAGAGCATCAGAAAAAAGCTTCAGAAAAAAAGCTTCAGAATTAGAGCATCAGAAAAAAGCTTCAGAAATAGAGCATTCCATAAAAACTTCAGAAATAGAGCATCAGATAAAAAGCTTCAGAATTAGAGCATCAGATAAAAAGCTTCAGAATTAGAGCATCCCAAAAAAGCTTCAGAAATAGAGTCTTGCCATAGTTTTCTGTCCAAGAGATCAGCAGCAAAAAGAAACCCATCAACGAGTTAAATGAACCATGCCGGTTAATGAGTCTGACCGGGCCTGAATAAGTGTTCCTTGTCCAGTCACATGGTCTTTTAGTTATGGGAGAGAACAGAATGGAGGGGGGGGGTCTGCACCTCAGAAGACATTCAGACAGATGACTTATCCTCCTGGCAGTCCGGCTGGAGTAACATGCCCTGCAGACTGAAGACATCAACCCAGCTACACGTCTGTGCGCATGTTCGCCGTCTATCCTACTGTGTGTGTCTCCTCATGTCAATGACAGTCGCTAATGAGACATTAATGTGCAGACACATGTAGAACTGAATGGACGAACTTCAGAGTGAACTACATTAGTGAACTGAATTAGCTTGACTCCCCACTAATTTAAAGTGACTCCCTCTGAACTAAACGGACTCTAATGCTTTCAACTGACTCTGCACTAAATTGATTTGCCCCACAAAGCCGAACTCGGCTCAAGTTTAAGGTTAAGGTAGATAATCACAGCTGCAGCTAATTAATTGTTTTTCATCTTTAAACAATACAGAGCTAAACTGGCTCCCTCTGAACCAAACCGACTCCCACTGGCTCCCTCTGAACCAAACCGACTCCCTCTAAACTAAACTGACTCCCTCGGAAAGGACTTTCTGTCGAAACCCCGACAGTGAGTTGGTCATTGACGCTGATCTCCCAGAGTACCTAAATGTCTTCTATTCACCCTCTGAGGTAAACAACACTCTGAGTCACGCATTAGAAGCCCTGCTGTCATGGATTACTGTGTGATCTCACTCTGCGTGGCTGAAGGGGTAAGACTGGATCCCATTTGCTAGGCTGCCGGGCCTCATGGTGTTCTACAGTGTCTCACGTAGACTGGCTGTCAGGTGTTTTCAACGTTCTCTATGTCACCCACAGTTTTAAATATCAATGAATGTTTCTAACCCACCACATTCGTCCAACTGCCGGGGATCCACATGGGCCTGCCTTACTGACGAACATACCAGAACACTCTCACCTTAAGACAGAACCAACAGCACAGGACAGAACCAATAAGACAGAAATAACAAGACAGAACCAACAGGAAGGAGCCAACAGGAAAGATCCAACAAGACAGAACCAACAAGACAGAACCAACAGCACAGGACAGAACCAATAAGACAGAACTAACAAGACAGAACCAACAGGAAGGAGCCAACAGGAAAGATCCAACAAGGCAGAACCAACAGAACAGAATCAACAGAAAGGAACCATTAGGACGGAACCAACATGAAAGAACCAGCGGGACGGAACCAACGGGATGGAAATAACAGAAACGCTGCTTTTAAACATATCCACAGCAAGTATTTCCAAGGAGACTAATTCACTAAAATTGTGATTAGAGACCATATTTCATAGAAACCTGAAAACACTGGGCAATTGGTTTTAAACAAAGCCTGTGGAGAATCTGTGTGTAGAACATTGAAAACATCAGTACAATCCACGATAACAGGACCGAGACATTTGGCATATTCTCCTGAGATGACGCTGGAACAGAACTGCCATTTCTTTGTTCTGGTCTTAAAGCGCGGTGCTTGTGGGATTCACAAGTTCAAAGGAGCAAACATGAGGCCTGTATAGTCATAGTCACATGCTTTCTACTATCTTAACTATGCAAATCAATTTACACACAGCCACAGTTAATCCCACGACCGCACACACAAACACATCATGCATGTCTGCACATCGCGACACATACAGACTCTATTGTAAATGGTTGTGTGGGTTTAAGGCAACACATTACCACAGCATCACACACACACACACACACACACACAACAGAGTCTGACTTCATGCAGGCTGGTTACATCGACACAAAACAACCAAATGTCAGTTGTACAGATCCTAGACTCTCTCACATCCAAGAACACAGTCGGAAACAAAACTGAGATGTCACGTGTATTTGGTTTCCTTAACATGAATCTCTTTGCAGTATTGTTGTGAAATGTATTTTTGCAAACTCTTACTGAGATCAAGTCAAGTTTTGGGAAGGGATCGTTTCTTGTTTTCTTTACAGTGGTTTTTGGTCACCTTGGTAATTTCCATACTTTTGTATTCCTCAAAGAAAACACCACACCAAATTTCGGTTTAATTCCATGCATTATTGAACTTATTTGTGTGTCTTCAATAACCAAGTTGGGAATAATAAAACGTCATGGACTGCCTAGCACACAGCCCCCCAGGCTGGACTTCATGTCTGACACCGCCCCCATCGCCCTAGCAACCCGCCAGGCTTCTTCGCAGTAATGGCGTTCACCCGCGGTACTTGCCAGCTTTCAAGGCATATATCAACGTCTTGAGGACCTGAACCAAAATGTCTAATTTCAAATGGGAACTGTCACCATCTCCCTGGTCCGTGACAGATACTGGAAGGTTGAGAGAAGAAAAACAGTTTTCCAGACAAACCCTGGGGTCAGACAATCTGCAGGGGTACACAGCGTGTCCATGCTCACGTCAGCTCATCACCCACTTGTCTGTCTGTCTCCCTCTCTCTCTTGCCTTTTCTATTCCCCTGTCTTTCCACTTTCCATCCCCCCTTCTGTCTGTATACATTTTAGAAGACATTCTTGCACAGTACCAGAGATAGAATCCTGTTAATGCTCACCACATAAAGCCACCTCCAGACGGTAACCTGTTAGCTGATTGGGCATCCAGATGAGCAGTTCTGAGTTCTGCACCCATTACTGCTCATCGCCTGCATCTGAATGGTTCTATGTGCTGAAACTGGATGTTTTCCCCTTCACTGCATCTGGATGTTTGAAACTGGATGT
Organism: Esox niger; assembly: GCA_016801105.1. Classification (NCBI taxonomy): domain Eukaryota; kingdom Metazoa; phylum Chordata; class Actinopteri; order Esociformes; family Esocidae; genus Esox; species Esox niger. Next base: position 12,535 of record JACXGJ010006630.1, read on the forward strand.
TTTCCCCTTCACTGCATCTGGATGTTAATTCCCATGTATTCATGTAGTCCAGTGTAATCTCATATCTTCCCACCCCTTCACTGCATCTGGATGTTAATTCCCATGTATTCATGTAGTCCAGTGTAATCTCATATCTTCCCACCCCTTCACTGCATCTGGATGTTAATTCCCATGTTTTCATGTAGTCCAGTATAATCTCATATCTTCCCACCCCTTCACTGCATCTGGATGTTAATTCCCATGTATTCATGTAGTCCAGTATAATCTCATATGTTCCCACCCCTTTACTGTTTCTGGATGTTAATTCCCATGTATTCATGTAATCCAGTGTAATCTCATATCTTCCCACCCCTTCACTCAATCTGGATGTTAATTACCATGTGTTCATATTGTCCAGTGTTCTTTGATAGAATATATCGGAAAGGGGATTTTCATGATTTTCTGTAGTGTTTGTGCACCATTGCCCATCTTTGTTATGCACTGAGAGAGGAAATATGTATTTCACATCCCCTGATGTCCCCAAATATGAAACAGGGGTATTGATTTGTCAGCAAGTGTCCAGCTACTGTGTGTGTGTGTGTGTGTGTGTATACATGCCTGCTTACATATGTTTGTGCCCATTATATTCAAAAACAGCAAGTCTTACCCTAATCTGTTTCCTGTTTAAGACATCTGCTCGGTTCCTCACACTTCCGGCAGGACCTCCTGCCTGCCTAGACCAGAGATAAGGGTAATACCACAAGCAAATAACCCTTCCTGTTTGTGTAGATTGGCAGGCAAATG
>JACXGJ010006630.1:13417-33798 GCA_016801105.1 Esox niger
TGAGGGGCGAATCAGGATGTATGGGGAAGTTGGGGGGGGGGGGGATCAGGATGTATGGGGAAGTTAGTGGGGGGGGGAATCAGGATGTATGGTGCCTGCCTGCTGGGCTCTCTCCGGTGTTACCCTCGGATAGGGCAACAGTGTCACTGGACCCCCCCCGTCTCAGGCCCGTGTTTTTAAGCTGCTATTTTATTGTGCCGGAGGGGGGGGGCAGTTCTGCTTCTCTATTGTAAATCCTTGTTATCTAAGGAACGCCCCTAATATATTCCTTGTCTCCTGCCCTGTCTTAACTTTGGAGGACATGAGTTCTTGGACCACAGCTCAGGAGCACCAGGTTCGAAGACTCATACCGGTCCCTGTTCTCCTGGTTGTGTTACAGATAGTTCCAGCTGTCACTCCACTGACCATTCTTCCCAGATTGTCCCTGTCCTGGTCCATCTGGTCACGCTTCTGACTTGGACGATGTTTTATAGATTCTCGATTCGGCCCAATGCATTTATTAAATGATACAATATGTACTTCAAAAGTGTTTGCCCAGAACAGCTAGAGGACTGGTCACCCTTCAGGGCCTGGTTCCACTTTAGGTTTCTTCTTAAATTTCAGCCGCGTTTAGGGAGTTTTTCCTGGCCACTGTGAATCAAGACAGTTGTTGCTTGCTCCTTCGTGGTTTCAGGCTGGGTGTGAAAATTGATGATGTAAATCAGGCTGTCACAGTCGTGGTGGTAGGACACATGCGCCGAGAGAGAAACACGGTGGTAATCCATATTTTAATGAAAAAAGAAACAAAACTATAGCAGCAGCCGTTGCGCAGCACACAAACATAAACCGAAATGATCCACATGGGTGTAGCCAAACACTGAACATAAATAGGTTCCCTAATAGGAGGCAAAGATCTACACCTGCCTTCAATTAGGGAGACCAAAATGGAATAGAGACGCCTAGAGCCACCACCTTCTGTCCAGTGCTGACTATGGCCTCAGTCCAGCACAGAGATGGCTAGGGTCATAGCCAGGACGTGACAAGGGCCTAATAAATCAATTTGATTGATTGATATTCATACAAAAATGACGAGACCACTGAACCTTTTTCTTTCCTTTCCAAAATAATTGAAGAAGAACTTTTTGAGAACCATTCTGTTCCTTACTCAAAACCTTCCTTATTAAATTTTTTGGAAAGGAAAGAAAAAGGTTCAGCGGTCTCTTAATATTTACTGGAGCTGTATATGATGGAAGAGTGAAGAGGCTAAGGGGATAAAAGAGAGGGACATATTCACCTTTAGATGTGGTATCCTGTGATAAAGCAAATCTTTTCAGGCCGAAAACAAGACAGAGAAAGAAATGCATAAAAAGACTGAAAGAAGATTGTAGTTCTTGACTAAAGTGCTTGCAAGGTCAGTGTTATGGGTTTGATTCCCACAGTGGGAGGCAGGACAGAGGGGTAAAAGTGTTGAAAAGGCGTACACTTCATATAGTCTCTAAATCGTTTTATTGTCCATCAGGTTCCATTCAACAGCGAAACGTTGTCAGCTGTTCTGCAGCAAAGGAGCTGTTAGCTATTTCTTGTCAGAATCCTGTCTGGGCCTGGAGATTAATGGCTTTTAATTGAAGCCAGTTCATTGTAGACATCTCATGCTGGATGTGTGAGCAGTGGTCGGGGAGTGACATGAAAGGAAGTGGACCTGAACATTCCAGGGTTAGAAGGGATTTGGACACCTTAATCTATGTTGTGTTTTAGATGTTAGCGAGTATCTGGAAGTCCTGGATTTGTAGAATTGTTTGGAACTTGTTTCTGTAGAATCTCACGCCGGGCTTCGAGGTGTTTGTTTGTTCTGTGTTGAATAAGGTGCTTATCTTGGTCGGGTTCTTATCGTTTCTCTGAAGGACAGGTTATCACCAGCTTTACCGGCCGATGAAATTTATTCATTTCAGGCAGGAGTTTCCTCGTGTGAGGAATTGGCTTTTGTATGGTTGTTTCATTCCCCCCAGCCATGGATGAATGGTAATCAACTGCCCAGTCTGTTTAATGTTCTGTAGAGCAAAGCAAGTGGTCTCAGGAAGGGGTTGGTTTCTGCCAGGAGCTCCAGACGTCACAATGTAGGTCATCTGAGGCGGCAGGAGGAAGGACGTATGGTTATTAATTAGCATGGGTTTTTGCACCAAATTAACTACGCCGTGTGGTGACAGACATATTACCTTAACAGTGGTGAGCTGGGGTATTGTGTTCACTCAATGGATTCATTTTAGCAGTTCATAATAATTAGATCAAATCTTTGTCTTACATACCGTTACAGTTGTTCACAGGTTCAACTGAGTGAACACTGGAATGGTGAGGCCAGGCATGCTGCCTGTGTGCCAGTGAAAAGTCCTGTGTTATAAAGAATTGACCCTTGTTTCGGGACCATTGGGTCTCTGGCAAACAGCAGTTGCCTTGAATCGTTTGAACTTCTCATCGTACGCAGTTCAAAGCTCGCAGAAATATGTCAAGCTTCAGCCCTGCTGGAAGCTAAGCCACAAGGGACAGAAAGGAAAACTGTACATGAGAAGCGCACCGCTCGCTTTCTCGGCGTTGATCATTTTTGCATTGAACGTGACAATTATTTTTTAATTTAGTTTATCAATCTGTCTTTTATTTGATCGTTCACAATACTTCAGAAACAATGTTTTTCCTGGGCACTGTGAATCAACACGGTAGTTGCCTGCTCTTTGGGGTTTGAGTATCTGTATCTGTAGAAGTACTTTGTGAGAACTGGTGATGAAAAATGGCCTTCAAATAAGCTTCATAAAATTGATCTGATTGACTGATTGAATTGAAGAAAAATATATTAAGGATAGGGCTACAGCATTAGTTTATATTAACTCCCTAATTTGTTCTGATTCAACGTGTTTTTTCGCCGAAATAACAGAGACATCATGATCTGACTCCTGTAATTTCTATAGACTTCAGGTGCTGAAATTATTGAAATTCTATTTATCACCAGCAAATTGTAAACTATAGTTACAGTCATCGGTCTTCCGGGCCGATGTCCAGATTAGACATGTTTCATTTTTCTCATTCAATCAACGATGCAATTCCCTGTGGATGGGCACAAGCACGCCATTAGCGGTTGGAAAACATGATTTTCACTGTTAGGGACAGCGGAGAGGCACTGAACCTGCTGAGGTATTTTGAAGTTTGCAAACTGAAACATGATTTCCTCCCATGTTACTAGTTTGAAATGTTCAATTTATTATATTTGTATGTATTATTATATATATATATATATATATATATATATGTGTGTATATTATATGATTATGTGTTTGATTCCTGAACAGCTTTCCATTCTGTTTTGTCCACAATGGCAGTTGAACTCTTCCATGCGGTTGGGTTCATTGATCTTCTTTTCCGATCTATAGAAGTATTCTTTCGGTTTAAACTCTCCGAGCGAATGGAACCAAATGACAGGAGAATATATGTATTTTAATCCGGATCAGTGTTTTCCTGAAGCAGACGCTCCGGCTCCTCATAGGAGTAGTAATTGTATTCCTTCATCGGTTCGTTGTGGTTTGTCTCTGTCTGCCTTTCTGTAACAGGAATTCGTTTGACCAGGCTCCGTCTGTCACAGGCTGATAAGCTGGGTAAACCCTCATGCCCTAAGGCGTAACATTGAATGGTGATGAGGTACGCCGTGTTCCTGTCAGACTCGCTCAGTGCTCTGCTGCATATTCTAGCACTTTAACTTTAGTTTGGTGCAGTTTCACTCTTGGTCTTAAACACTTAAACTTGGTCCCTGACGTCACATTCACCTGTGAGGAGTTGTCCAGGCCTGAGCTGTGTGTCACCAACTACCCCAGCTATTATGTTCATCACCAGCCATGTGGTCATCTACCACCTTGATTCTCCCATTCGGACAGTTCTCCACGTCCCACGAACCCTGCAAACAGTTAGACGTGCCAGTTTCTCACAGGTTTTTTGTGTTTGGGTAATTACGTTTGGTACTTGTGTCCTTGCTTTTCTTTTGTACACTGAGGAGTATTGATTTTCAGTCAGCTGTGTGCATCTGGTCACGTGAGCACTCCACAGGCTGTTTACAGTGTGTTAATAGTTCTGATTTCTCTAGCCTAGTTGTGCATTAGGTGGTATCTGTTTTTTAGACCTGATAGCGTACGAGGTGCTTCATGTTCACCAGTTTTTTGTTTGTGTTTCTGGGTTGTTAGCCTCATTACTATTTTGCCATTGTCTTGGCTAAGTTTTGTTTTGTGCCTAAGTCCACTGTAGCTTTTTGTTTAGCGTGTGGTCGTTCTATCGTCAGAAAGTCAATTGTCACAAACTTTTTTTGGGGGGGGGATGATGGAAAACATGGTTTGCCAGGATTTTTCTAACGTGTAATCTCCACTTTACATAGTTTCACAAACACAGTTCAACTTTTAAGTACGGACCAGAACTCATCGTGTACTTCTTTGATGTTTAACATGCCAATGTCGCCGTGCCATAATAGGTCAAAAAACGTACAGGGATGTTTTGGACAACCTAGTTCCCATGTGTCCTCTCCTCATCTATTTATTAAAATACTTTGGGGCCCTTTGCAGTTGAGATCTTTCCTGTTTCTTTCCTTACCAATTAGCCAGGGAAATGTTCCATCATGCACAGAGGGGGGGAGAACGAGGGAGAAAAAATCAGTCTGGGTCTGTCATGCTAGTGGTTCTGTGTGTCAGTGAGAGGCGGGAGAACTAAGAAACAAGTGAACCTGTTATTAAAGATGAATTCATCTTAGCCCACTAGCTGTTTCATTTGAAGACCTGAGTGGAGTTACTGTTCTTCTGTTCCACCACTGTGGTGTGAATAGCCATCCAGCGTAACCACCACTGGATGTCACCTACTTAGTTGGAAGTGTCACAGGAGTCCATTACACATCCCCTTTTGGAAGTGTCACAGGAGTCCATTACACACCCCCTTTTGGAAGTGTCACAGGAGTCCATTACACATCCCCTTTTGGAAGTGTCACAGGAGTCCATTACACATCCCCTTTTGGAAGTGTCACAGGAGTCCATTACACATCCCCTTTTAGAAGTGTCACAGGAGTCCATTACACATCCCCTTTTGGAAGTATGACTGGAGTCCATTACACATCCCCTTTTGGAAGTGTCACAGGCGCCAGCATTAATCCTGCGTTTCCTCCAGTTACATTTTCATCCTTTCTCAACGTTTTATCGTGTTGATCCTGTGTCTGTGAGCAGGGAACAATGACTGTTCGCAGTGGGGGCGGCGGGCGCAGTGGCGGCGGCGTCAGATGTGGGGGCGCTCGCCAGCAGCTCTGCAACATGTGATAGACCTGACACTCATATGTTGCAGGCTGTTGTTTTAGGTTTATGATGTTGTGTAGTGGGCCTAAGGGAAATAAAAGCAGAAGATACAAAGTAGTTTGTCTGCAGTTTCTACAGTTCCTCTGAGCCTGTCATTTGCTGACATAGTTCCGGAGAGTCATAAAGGAGATTATTGTCTACTAGGCCCATCACACTCAATTTATTATAATTAGAACATTGCATTGCAGAACGGCACCTTTTTTCAAGAATCTCTAATACCTTTCCTCATTTAAATAGGTTTGTAACAAAGACCTATAGGGCCAATCTGCCATCCGCTGGCCAGCTGCTTGAGCAATATGGCATTTAACAAGTATTTGATCTCTTCAGACGGTCTAGACAAAAGAGAATATTGAGAAAATCGAATACACGGATACATCTCTTGAGCCTCTCCTTGCATGGTAACACGGGTATTTAATCTCATCTCTGTCTCCTCAGAGGGGACCAGTCGAAGTTGGTCGACACATAATCAAAAGGCAAGCCGTCTTCACCTCCGTCCTCCACATGTCAGACCCAGGTCCAGATTATAACCGCACCTTTTCTGTCAAATCACATCATGGCGTGTCTCCATTTAAACGGCATTAGATGATTGTCACTCATTCAAATTCAATGGCGTCGGGAGTAAAAACAACAATGAGCCCGGCTTGTTGGTGCTGGTTCCGGCACTGGCCGCTGTGGCCTGGTTCCTCAGATGGAACTGAGACGTTACGTCCAGCAAAACACCCCCAGCGCAACAAGGGTCGGGTATCGTGGACAACAGGATGTAGCAATCAGGGCCCAGGAACTCTTTAGATACATGGAAAGCAAATAGAGTTTCTGGCATTTCAGCTAATGCTCCATGTCTGCATCGCCTACAACTCATGAAGAGATGTTGGATTTGACATTAGTCGCCCGCAGCATCAGTTGGCCAGACCAATGCTATAGTCTGGCCCTGGGCATACACGCACACACACACACGCACGCACACACGCACGCACGCACACACACACACACACACACACACACACACACACACACACACACTTATTGGCTTTGGACTGTAATCTGACTTTAACTAATGTTGCTTGTGATTTGTCCTATATACTAGAGTCTAATGAGCTCCAATAGCCTTCATCCTGTCTCCCCAAAACATCCTGGTTTTCTGACTGGCATTAATGGCAGGACTTCTGTCATTGCTTAGTATCTGGTCATCTGAAGAGGTGCCGTAGAAGCAGATATTTTTACCCTCTTGAGGGGTTCCAAGAGCGCTTGCAGGTGAACTGTACATCTGCATTATTATCCAGTGTCCCTCAATACGTTATCTGAAAGAGGCACGGCCTAATAAATCTTCCGGCTGTCTAATGGACCCGATTAAACTACCAGCTGAACTACCTAAGGAGCTACTTCCTGTGCCTGGCCCCCTTATGTTGAAAATAATAAATTGCTCCACGTCTGTGTGTACAACAGCTCCAAGCGGGCCTCTGCCATTTGACTGCCATGGGCGGGCACGTTTATCCTACTTTCCAGGGTAGAACAGTTACTTTAGCACAAGGGATAGAAAGCAAATCATTTTAGCTAATTCAAATGCTTTTATTAACTCCAGTAGTTATGCATTCTTCGTAGCTCAGTGATCACGTCACTTAAAAAAGCACATCCTTGGTTGCATTTGCAGATTAAGAGCTACATTCCCAACAGTTGTTAGGTAATTACAGTATTGGGAAGCAGCTTATCCAAAATATGTTTTGGGAGCAAAGCATTCTCAGTGGGGGGGCACTGACCCCGAATCCCTCCCAACCCACCAGGTCTTCCTCTGAGTGTGTACAACTCTGTAAACGTATCTTTTAAAAACGCCGAACATTGACCTGGACGATCTGATAACCTTACAGCCCCGAAAATACACATGAATCTTCAACAAAGGCTATGTTTCCGAGTGTTTTGACTTCTAAGCTCTGACCAGTTAATGCTCGTTCCAAGTCTCAACAGAGAAAAGGATGATAAATTAGAAGAACATTTCACCGAAATCTTGGAATAAAAGTCTCTCTGCATCGTGACATGTCGTCATGCCTCATTTCGCCACACACGCCTCAGATTCACGATGAGGTCGGCCATGCACGACTGAGCGCACCCTCGCCAGGGGGTGTGAAAGTGAGGGAACTGAAGTGACAATTCATCCTGTCCTGTCTTTGCCCTTCTCTCTGTGGGGGAGACTCCGCCTCCAAACCATCCCAGCGGCTGAGTCGTTGGCTTGCTTGCACTCTCCCATAGCCTCCCAGAGCCATCCCATGGCCATCCCATAGCCATCCCATAGTCTCCCAGAGCGGGCCCATTACCTCACGCCAGACTGTTCACCGTAATCGACATGAGCAGGATGACTCACTGGCAAGATATTCCCGTCCAGCCCCGCGCCCCCTTGGACTTGCAGGCTGTTCTCGGCCCTGTCTTAGGGTGGTTTGTTAGGATAGACGTCCCCCTTAGGTGGTACAGCAAAGTGAGTGAGACTATTTTCTGCCTGGTTGGCCCTGTCCGGGAGTATCTGTGGATAGGGCAATGTTGTCCTCAGACCGCCCCTCTCTCAGTTCACAGGCTCTACACTGCCATGGTCTGTGTGCCGGGGGCCGTCCCGATGTCATTTCTCCTGTCCTGTCTGGTCTCCTATTTTCTCTTCACTTTACTTTTCAGAGGAAAAGGAAGCAAAGACACTGGCAATGAAACAGGGACAGGCAGGCGTGGACAGTGATTGAGGGATGCTGGCGGATGAATATGATGGATAGAGAGAATGAGAAAAGGGAGAAAGACGGATGGTATCTGTCCGTTCCCAATGAAAGCAATATATCCAGTGTCAGGGGAAATATTAATGGCTTCCATTGATTTACAGTGTGACAGATATCCCTGGCCTCTGTCTCTCGCTCTCTCATGTTCTGTCTCTCTTTCATTTTCTTTCTCTCTCTCAGATTTTCTGTCTCTCCCATTTTCTATGGCCCTCTAATTTTTTCCCTCTCTCTTTGCTTGTATCTTCTACTTTTCTTGAATCTTCTCTCTCTCTATTTCTCTCACTTTCTCTTTCTGTTGCTCTATCTTTGGCTCTCTGAATGTATTATCCGGTTGGCTGTCTGTTTATCTGAAAGTGCATTATCTCCAACTCTAACATTTCTCTTGAATTTAATTTAGATATGCTGCTGCACAATGTACATACTGACAAAGAGAACAGTGAAATAACACAATATGCTAATATACATTATAATCGTCCATGGTTCGTTTCCAGTCCAATGCCCCACTTTAAATCCAGTAAAAGGGACTTCATTGGCAATATTGTGTCAAGTTGTATTTTCTATATATTTTATTATCTAAATACGCATTATCTCTGTTCTGTATTCATCTCTATATACCCTCTAGGGTCTCTAGTGATCTTGTGTGTTTTAGAGTAGGCCAGAAATGGTCTGTTAGACTAGAAGAGATGTGATCTGGAGTGGCACTGAGGGAACAGAGCAGAGGCTTGAGCGGAGACTGTTGCTAAGGTAGAATGAGGCCCACGGGGGGGGGGGGTGAAGAACATTCTAGAAGCCACTGAATAACTCGTATTACCTTGTTTCCCTCCTGTTGACCAAACCCAACCTGGAACTGAATAAAAACCAAGTGTGTTGTCCCTAAACAGCTAGACTCTAGCTGGTGGCCTTCAGAGAGTGTCTCCTGCTGGCTGGTGTGAACTGTGTTGGACCCATCTAAACCCAGAACATTTCACATTTCCAAGCCTGGCAGATTTTTACTTCAACAGCATGACATGTTTTCATTGCAAAGGCAGGTTGAAGGTTGGGGGGATGTTGGTATAAATCCTCCATTGTCCTGGTGAAAGTTGAATTTGCTAACGTGTTTCAGTTTGCTAGAGGAGACAGGCAGAACAAACAGGGTTAAATCAAAGAAAGGAAACAAAAGGGCCCTACTGTTCCCTGCCCCTTACCTGCCAAGAACCCCAAACTACCACACCTCAAAGGTACCTGCTGCATAAAACCAAGGGGGACACCCATTCATATACAACCTAATGTGTATAAAAGAGCTTATTTATGGGTGTATTGAAAACCCAGGCTATCTAACATGACCCTTTTCCAGGGAGCTTACATATAAACAAGTAGCATGTAGGAGGTAGCAAACCAGCAGGTAACAGGACACAAAGAAATACATAAGCTTACATTTTTCAAGATAGAGGGGCGCTGATCTCTTCAGCAAACACGAAGTAAATCCTTTTAATAGCAAATCACTGCCAGGTGCAGCCACTTTGGTTGCCTAGTAGCCACGCCCATCTAGTGTTCCCAACTGCAAGCACCTGTGAACAAATGGCTACTCACCCCACAAACAGACATTCACCCCATGAACAGCCACTCAGCCCACAAACAGCCATTCACCCCATGAACAGCCACTCACCCCACAAACAGCCATTCAACCCACGAACAGCTACTCACCCCACAAACAGCCATTCACCAGATAAACAGCCACTTGCCCCACAAACAGCCACTTACCTCACAAACAGCCAATTACCCCACGAACAACCATTCACCACATGAACAGCAACTGACCACACAAACAGCCATTCACCAGACGAACAGCCACTTACCACACAAACAGCCATTCACCAGATAAACAGCCAGTTGCGCCACAAACAGCCACTAACCTCACAAACAGCCACTAACCTCACAAACAGCCAATTACCCCACGAACAGCCATTCACCACATGAACAGCAACTGACCACACGAACAACCATTCACCACACGAACAGCCATTCACCACATGAACAGCCATTCACCACATGAACAGCCATTCACCACACGAACAGCCATTCACCACATGAACAGCAACTGACCACACGAACAGCCATTCGCCACATGAACAGCCACTCACCTCATGAACAGCCACTCACACAAGCACACCACACAACACCACACAGTAAATACAACATCGAACATAACACTGTATCAGATTGTCTTCCAGGATTTCCCTGTGTTTTGTTCCATTAATTCCTCCATCAATTTAGACAAGATGCCCAGTCCCTGCTGATGAAAATCTTCACCACAGCATGATACTGCCAAAACCACACTAAACTCTACAAATGGTTTGAGTTGAGGCATGGCAGTGTTCGGTTCAAGTCAAACATAACACTTTCACTTTTGGCAAAATGGCTCTATCTTGGTCTCATCAGACCACAAACCCTTTTGTTACATTCCAGCTAGGTCACTCTTTTGCTACTACAAATAAAAATCACATCAGAAAAAACAATCACAGTTGACAGAAAGACAAGCATTTAAAGGACATTTCAAAAGTCTGACGTGCACAAAATGTTTAAGATCACTTTAAATTTTATTCAATGAGTATGGGGCAAAATATCCAATGTTCTCTGTCAGGCAGTTTTTTTATACAACCGCCTTGTATAAAAGCATCAACCGACGGCCGACCCTTCTAGACTTCAGTGCCTCCCAGCCAATAAATGTGATTAGTTAGCCTCATACCCAACCGTTAGCTGTAAGTAATATGTCAGCTGGCATCCACCATGGCTCCAGCTGACCAGGTTACTGTAGAAATAACAAATCCCAACAGAAACATGGATCTCATGAGCTAATCCCGCTAGACGTGTCTAACCATGACTACCTATTAATAATGTATTTGTTTATTCCATACCATCTCAGAGGCTGATATAAACCAAGCTGAAGGATACATGAGGATAAATGAGAATGACAAGCATGGAGAACTGAAAAAGAGCTAGTTGTCTATGGAAGTTAATCCCACTGCTGGCTTTCCTCTCCAGATTCCTGTTGGTTGTCCCTGTTTGGGAGCCCAGAGGTTCCAGTGAGCGTCTTCCTGCCCAGGGAGCTGTCATTTACATGAGATGTAAAACGATGTCCTCACCGTGGTCAGGTAATTTGACCGTGGCTACAGACTTTTCCCCAGGATGTTGCTGTTAAGCAGAACATGTTCTCAGGCAACTGACCTGGTAAAATGACAAGTTTAATAAAATAAAAATCTCATTGGCTTCTCAAACCTTTTCTACAACTGTGTCTTAATTGGTCTCATCAGTGACCATGTCGTTATGTTTGTTCAGAACTCAGATTCTGTAGACTAACACTGAAGATTCAAGGCCCCTCATGACATGGTAAAAGGTACTGGGACCAAAAAGGACAACATCCATGAGAAGGGTTAACAAAGTTCCCCGCTGGCAATTTGTAATCCTGACATTTGATAATAAGTTGGAGCAGCAGTGGATTTGCAAACACGTAAAAAGAGCTTTGTATCCATAGACTTCGATTTCTCAACAAATATTGAAATAATTGAATCTATTTTCCCCACTCAGGATAACTCCACAGGCCGGATCTCACCGGGCACATCATCCGTTCCTTGGTGCCCAGGGCTGAGAGGGCCGTACTGGGTTACCGGGCACATCATCCGTTCCTTGGTGCCCAGGGCTGAGAGGGCCGTACTGGGTTACCGGACACATCATCCGTTCCTTGGTGCCCAGGGCTGAGAGGGCCGTACTGGGTCACCGGGCACATCATCCGTTCCTTGGTGCCCAGAGCTGAGAGGGCCGTACTGGGTCACCGGGCACATCATCCGTTCCTTGGTGCCCAGGGCTGAGAGGGCCGTACTGGGTCACCGGGCACATCATCCGTTCCTTGGTGCCCAGGGCTGAGAGGGCCGTACTGGGTTGAGTGCTAGCGAGTCCCCCCATATCCCCACACTCCTTTTCCACCCTGTTTCTCTCCTCTGTCCTACTGTTCTGAACACTCGTCCACGTGTACGTAATATTAATGGCCTTAATTACAGCGCATTACTCCATTTATCGGCGTTAACAGACGTTCCATGAGGAGCACCTGGGCCCAGTCAATGGGTGATTTGTTATCTCTGTCGTCAGTACCAACATTTGATTTCCTCCATGGGTTCCCCTCCCCCGTTTCCTTGTTTATTCTGTTTGAAATAATGAAGGGAAGTTACAGTGTGGAAGCTGATATTTTAGGTTTCATTTTGAGGTTGTGGCTGAGATATTCTATGGCCGATATGAATCACCTCAAATCAGTGTTGATTTTAAGTGGAGAAAACAATGCCTTCCTCAATTTGTCATCTGTGATCAGCCCCTGATTTGAGTTTAAATGGGCCTGTGTGGCTGATTGTATGTTCAGAGGGCAGTTCTTTCAGTGACCTAGATTCAAACCTGGCGTGCTTCACTGTACTGAGTATTGCATGACCACTCTCAAACCAACTGTCACATAAAAACACACACTGAACGCACGAGTTATGGTCAGGTGATACCAGTGTCTGTAGACACAGAGGTTACATTCAGACGGACAAGTGAAAGTAGAGTGAGGGATGGGGGGGCTCTACTGAGACAGTCAATGGAGTGAAGGATGAGGAGGGAGGCTGAGAGAAAAGAGTCTGAATAAATGGAGTGATGGATGGAAAGGGAGACTGAGCTAAAATGAAGAGGCAGTAAGAGCAAGGTTGCAATCAAAAGGAGAGAGGGATGGACGAGTGGGAGAGAGAGAGAAATCAGTCCTCATCAAAAGGAGAGAGGGATGGACGAGTGGGAGAGAGAAATAATCGAGTGAGTTGGAAAAGCAAAAAGAACAAATGGATATTTTTAGCTTCCAACAATCAGGGAAAGCTTTCTCTCATCAGAGGTTCTAATGTAGATACATCCATTCCTTCAATCAGTCAGACAGTACAGAGCGAGAGATAAAGAGGGACCCTGAACACTGTTCCACACATCATAAATGCCCTTAATTACAGTGCATTACTGCAATTAAGAGAGAGGAGAAAGGCAGAGTGGGAGTACCAGAGAGACAGAAAGCAGAGAGAGACAGGCAAGAGAGAGAGACAGACAGACAGACAGACAGACAGGTGATGGCTAGAAAGAGAGAGGAGAGACAGAGGACCTGGTAGATAATTCAGAGGTAAAATGGTTTTAGAAACAAACTTTCTTTTCACAAGAAAAAAGCCTGCAATATGGTGGATGGGTGCAACCTCCCCTCAGCAGTTCTCCCTGGTCCTGTGGTAATCATTAGAACGGGGCACATGGCCTTAAACCAGTCAATCGAATGCTGCTTGAACCCTCAACATCGGCGCTGTGAAAACCTGTCTCAGTTAGAGGCTTTGTTCTAACATCCTGACGGCCCCTTTCTCCCTCTATGTCTCCTGACTCATAATCCTTTGTTTCCTGATAATCCACCTATTCCAGATAATCTGACGAGATTATGAGGGCCATCCCCAATAATCCACTATAATTGTATAATCTTAAAAAAAACACCTGAATGTAGTTGTTTGATCTCTGGAGTATTTTCATTACCTGAGTGATCTGTATCTACCAAAGTGCATTTCATAAATGAGGCATAAGGGGAACATGTCAAATGTCATTGCATCTATTCTACCCTGTAGAATTCTATCAAATTTCAATAACATTTATATTATGAAGCCTTTTTTACAGCAGTCTCAAAGTGCTTATATAGATACCCAGACTGTAACCCTGAAGAGCAAGCAGACACAAGACACCGCAGCTAGTGTCGAAGCAGATTTATATCACATAGCTACATGATCCATGGTGTAACCAAATACAATCAATAGGTTGACATATCTGGTTTATTAATTTGATGATTATTACCCTGGTTGATTTGAGAGGTGAGTGAGACAGGCGTGTAGTTAAGCTGCGTGGTATTGATGTATTTGTTTTAAATGTATTTATTTTACAAGTTGTCAGTGAACACATTTTCCTTCACAGTAACGTCAATGAGACAGAGTAAATTGCCTTTGTAAGGGTCAGAAGGACTGATTTTATTCAACTAAGCCAGATATAGAATGCATTATATATATAGTATATATACACATGTATATTAATATATATATATACAGTGGGGAGAACAAGTATTTGATACACTGCTGATTTTGCAGGTTTTCCTACTTACAAAGCATGTAGAGGTCTGTAATTTTTACCATAGGTACACTTAAACTGTGAGAGACGGAATCTAAAACAATAATCCAGAAAATCACATTGTACGATTTGTAAATAATTAATTTGCATTTTATTTCACGTTAAAGTATTTGATCACCTACCAACCAGTAAGAATTCCGGCTCTCACAGACCTGTTAGTTTTTCTTTAAGAAGACCTCCTGTTCTCCACTCATGACCTGTATTAACTGCAACTGTTTCAACTTGTTACCTGTATAAAAGACACATGTCCACACACCCAATCAAACAGACTCCAACCACTCCACAATGGCCGAGACCAGAGAGCTGTGTAAATACATCAGGAATAAAATTGTAGACCTTTACAAGGCTGGGATGGGCTACAGGACAACAGGCAAACAGCTTGTTGAGAAGGCAACAACTGTTGGCGCAATTATTAGAAAATGTAAGAAGTTCAAGATGACGGTCAATCTCCCTTGGTCTGGAGCTCCATGCAAGATCTCACCTCATGGGGCATCAATGATCATGAGGAAGGTGAGCGATCAGCCCATAACTACACGGCAGGACCTGGTCAATGAACTGAAGAGAGCTGGGACCACAGTCTCAAAGAAAACCATTAGTAACACACTACGCGTCATGGATTAAAATCCTGCAGCGCACGCAAGGTCCCCCTGCTCAAGCCAGGGCATGTCCAGGCCCGTCTGAAGTTTGCCAATGACCATCTGGATGATCCAGAGGAGGAATGGAAGAAGGTCATGTGGTCTGATGAGACAAAAATAGAGCTTTTTGGTCTAAACTCCACTCGCCGGGTTTGGAGGAAGAAGAAGGATGAGTACAACCCCAAGAACACCATCCCAACCGTGAAGCATGGAGATGGAAACATCATTCTTTGGGGATGCTTTTCTGCAAAGGGGACAGGACGACTGGACCGTATTGAGGGGAGGATGGATGGGCCATGTATCATGAGATCTTGGCCAACAACCTCCTTCCCTCAGTAAGAGCATTGAAGATGGGTCGTGGCTGGGTATTCCAGCATGACAACGACCCGAAACACACAGCCAGGGCAACTAAGGAGTGGCTCCGTAAGAAGCATCTCAAGGTCCTGGAGTGGCCTAGCCAGTCTCCAGACCTGAACCCAATAGAAAATCTTTGGAAGGAGCTGAAAGTCCGTATTGCCTAGCGACAGCCCCGAAACCTGAAGGATCTGGAGATGGTCTGTATGGAGGAGTGGGCCAAAATCCCTGCTGCAGTGTGTGCAAACCTGGTCAAGAACTACAGGACACGTATGATCTCTGTAATTGCAAACAAAGGTTTCTTTACCAAATATTAAGTTCCGCTTTTCTGATGTATCAAATACTTATGTCATGCAATAAAATGCAAACTAATTATTTAAAAATCATACAATGTGATTTTCTGGATTTTGTTTTAGATTCCGTCTCTCACAGATGATGCACCTATGATAAAAATAACAGACCTCTACATGCTTTGTAAGTAGGAAAACCGGCAAAATCAGCAGTGTATCAAATACTTGTTCTCCCCAATGTATATATACCAGGTATAGAATGCATTTATACTGTATATATATATATATATATATATATATTTGTAGACCAAAGTACCATTTTCTTTCCTTTCCAATGAAGTTGTAAAGGATGGTTTTAAATGAGGAACTGAAGTGTTAAAATTGCATCAATGCTTAGGTAAGTGGGACGTGTCAAAGTAACACCCACATGAATGGCAAGACCCAAGGTTTCCCAGCAGAACATTGCCCAAAGCATCACACTGCCTCTGCCAGCTTGCCTTCTTCCTATAGTGCTTCCTTGTGCCATGTGTTCTCCAGGTAAGCAACACACACGCACCCGGCCATCCATGTGATGTAGAAGAAAACAGCATTCATACGACCAGGCAACCTTCTTCCATTGCTCCATAGTCCAGTTCTGATGCTCATGTGCCCGTTGTAGCTGGTTTTGGTAGTGGATGGACACCCTGACTGGTCTGCAGCTATGCAGTCCCATACGCAACAAACTACGATGCGCTGTGTGTTCTGACACCTTTCTATCAGCACCAGCATTAACTTGATCAGCAGTTTGAGCTACAGAAGCTCGTCTGTTGGATCGGACCACACGGGCCAGCATTTGCTCCCCATGTGCATCAATGAGCATTGGCCACCCAGGACCCTGTCGCCAGTTCATTACTTTTCCTTCCTTGGACCACTGTTGACAGGTGCAGACCGAGAACATCCCACAAGGGCTGCAGTTTTGGAGATGCTCCGACCAGTCGGCCAGAATTTGGTCCTTGTCCAAGTTGCTCAGATCCTTATGCTTGCCTATTTTCCTGCTTCTAACACATCAACTTTGAGGACAGAATGTTCTCTTGCTGCCTAATATATCCCACCCACTGACAGGTGCCATGATAACGAGATTATCAGTGTTATTCACTTCACCTGTCAGTGGTCATAATGTTATACCTGTCAGTGGTTATAATGTTATACCTGTCAGTGGTCATAATGTTATGGCTGATGGGTGTATCAGTGTTATTCACTTCACCTGTCAGTGGTCATAATGTTATACCTGTCAGTGGTCATGATGTTATACCTGTCAGTGGTCATGATGTTATACATGTCAGTGGTCATGATGTTATACCTGTCAGTGGTCATAATGTTATACCTGTCAGTGGTCATAATGTTATTCCTATCAGTGGTCATAATGTTATACCTGTCAGTGGTCATAATGTTATACCTGTCAGTGGTCATGATGTTATACCTGTCAGTGGTCATGATGTTATACCTGTCAGTGGTCATAAAGTTATACCTGTCAGTGGTCATAATGTTATGGCTGATCGGTGTATACCAGGTATAGAATACAGTGCTTTCCATAATTATTGGCACCCTTGGAAAAAATATCATAAAATTAAATTAAAACATAAATCTGGACTTGTCACACAGCTGGTTGTAGGACACAGGTGCAGAGAAGGAGTGGTAATATGCCATAGTCTTTATTAAAGTAAAAGGAACCAAAATGAAAGCAGCTTACCGTAACTTGGGTATAGGCTAAATAGCAACTAGAAACCATAATGATCCACACAGAGTGTGAACCAACATTCACCTAAATGAGTTCCCCAATAGGAGGCAACGATCTGCACCTGCCTCCAATTGGGGAGACCAAACTTAAATAGAGATGGCTAGGGGCATAGCCAGGACGTGACAGGACTAGGATCTTTAAAAAATATGTTTAAATTTAATGTTCATTTATTTAACTTTTTCATACAAACCTTACAGTTATTATCCACCCCCCATTAAAAACGTATGGGGCTCCCTGTCGCCAAGATAAGGGACCCTTACCTGTTTACTGTGTTTGATGAGGTGCGAGAACACACTCATCCATGCAAAGTCTCTGCCTAGATGAATCAGCTCACACCCACGGCCCAGCCTGAACCACAAGAAGATTCAGAACCTAGGAGGAAACCTAGTGAAGATTCAGAACCTAGGAGGAAACCACAAGAAGATTCAGAACCTTGGAGGAAACCTAGAGAAGATTCAGAACCTTGGAGGAAACCTAGAGAAGATTCAGAACCTAGGAGGAAACCTAGAGAAGATTCAGAACCTAGGAGGAAACCACAAGAAGATTCAGAACCTAGGAGGAAACCTAGAGAAGATTCAGAACCTTGGAGGAAACCTAGAGAAGATTCAGAACCTAGGAGGAAACCTAGAGAGGAGGCAGAATCTGAGAGGTGTCAAGTCTTCTGGCAATACCTGCTAAAGGTTTTAATAGTGTATTATATATGATATAATATTTAATATATAGTATATCATATATATTAATTATGTACATTAATGATATACACAATGTATACTATAAAATTAATACCATAGTACTATATACCATATATTTAATATAAATTAGATATATAGAACACATAAATTAAAAAATATATACCACATGTAATACCTATCATATCTACCATATATACCAAATAATATATATGTATTATATGTACAGTACCATATATGATACATATGTATTTTCAAGTCTGTAGTATTAGGGGATGTTACCAGTTAACCTAATGCCTTTAAAGAAAAGGAAGAATCTGTATTCACCAGTAAAGCCTCTCTATCTCTGAAATATAAATGAATATGTAACATAACATCTTTGTCTTTATCCTTCAATGAAATGTTCAGCTCAGTCCCCAAATCCAGTAATCCAGCTGAAATAAAATAAGGATTTATGTAAGTTAACAATAAAGCATTGAGTTATTCAAAGGAAAAAGAGCTCCATGGAGAACAATGAAGAGTAATAACAGTCCTACTTCCTGCATCCACTCATATGGTTCTGACTAAAAGGCAGATACACAGGTACCATACAGGAAAACACACAGACTGGGAAATTACCAACACAGGTTAGAGCAGGGGTGTCAAACCGGTTCCAAGGAGGGCCGAGAGTCTGTGGGTTTTCGCTGTCACCTTGTAATTGAATGATTAATTAGGTCACTAATTGGTTAGTTTCTACCCTCACCTGGTTGTCTAGGTCTGAACTGGGAAACAGTTAATAGGAAAAAACAAAAACCTGCAGACATTCGGCCCTCCATGGAACTGGTTGGGTTTGGCTGTGAAGTGATCGGGTTGAAGGAGCCGCAGAACCTTGTGGTTAACAAGGTGATAGAAGTGCGGAGAATATTCCACCCAGCTCATTACAGGTCAAAGTGCAGCACCTGTTCACCGTATGGCTGAAATCCAACTGTTTCCCCGGTTTTCCAGGGGGGCCGATGCCAGCGCTCCATGCAGGGGTCGCAGTCAGGTAAGCGTATCTGCCCACGGCTCAGAGTGGCTTCGACAGGTTGACGAAATGAGAGTCTGGGAGTCTGGATGAGAAGCTTCATAAATGAATAATCCACAACTAGAACTGGGTGTTATAGGGGCCATCCAGCAGCCAGTGGCAGTCAGACTGTTCCTGCTAATGAAATCAGGTGGGAATGGGCTCCTGTCTGCCATTTCAGAGGATTTTAAACGCGTCTGGACCCTGTAGGCATTATCCTGAGCACCTTGAAAAGAATTCAATAACTGGCTTTTGTCTTGTGAAATTTCACTCTTCCCTGAAGGACATATCTTACACTCATAGTTTTTCTCTCTCTCTCATCTCTCACTTTCTTGCTCACCGTTCTCTCTCTCCAGGGACAAGTTAAAAGCACATTACTGGGGCTACTTGAGAGTGGATGGTTCTTACTGAATGTTAAACAGTCTTATCAAATAGCGCTGCTTGGCACTGCCAAGGTCATAGCCACCGCTGGTCTGAAGTGGGTTCAAGGTGTCTGCAGACTAGTTGCTGTTCGTCCCCATTAGAACCAGGCAGGTTTTGGGCTAATGTCTGTACGTGCGGACACCATTAGCCTGGCGCCCCATCAGAGCCACGGTTCACACCGCCAAACAGCCCACAACTCCACCCAAGTTGGACAAGAGGAGACTCGTGGGTGAGAATGCTGCTTTTTGACTGCCGCCCGTTGTAACCATGAGCCTGCATCAGCCACTGGGAACTGATCCTCGGTGTTCCATGGATCTTGAACGATTTCCATTGGACGAGGCACAACGCAGGTAGTGTCATTCGTTTCAGAGGAGGCGTGGCTTAGCAGCTGATGACAACGCCGGTTTTAAAATGGCTTTCAGGTTAGGACACATTTCTACCTGATATGGCGACCATTCAGGACGTTTAATCCACGCAGTACCGCTGGAGGCCCAGATCATCGCCGTGGACCGTGTCCGCCCAAATCACGGGCTGCCCTGTTATCATCCAGCAGATGGATGATGATCTGGAGCATCATACCCAGGAAAGACTGAAAAGAAACATTACCCCCGGCCATCAGACGGCCTCTGCTCTGCACCTTAGAGCCTCTTTTGTCAACACACACACTCCCACATTCACACATACACATCCACACACACACACACCCACATTCACACATACACACCCACACACACACACACACACACACACTCCTACATGCACACATACACATCCACACACACACTCTCACATTCACATATATACACCCACACACACACTACTACATTCACACAAACACACACACACTCCTACATTCACACATATACACCCACACACACACACACTCCTACATT
>JACXGJ010006631.1:2500-33594 GCA_016801105.1 Esox niger
AAGGGATGGTTGTTTGTCTATTGCCCTCCCTGTTGGATCAACAACTGGAATAGGAGCCACCTCATCGTATATCAAGGGAGGCTTGTCTGCTGGGATGGGGCACTGAATGTCATATCTTTGGAGGAATGTCTAACAAATGTCTTCTTTTTTTTGCACTGCGCTGGCTGCGACGTAGGCCATGTCATTTATAAGTTGTAAAAAAAAAAAAAAAGGTATCAAGCTTTTAACCGACTCTACTTTGAGTGTGTGTATGGTAATGTATTTGATGATTTGCAAAGAACACACACCCAAGAATGTTTTCTACAAAATTCTGAATGATTGCGCAATTTGACATGTTTGTGTGTTCATGTTTTTCATGTTACTATAACAAGCACTATGTTGAAAATGAAATATACACAATTCTATATTTTCACATTTAGTTTTCTTCCATTCCATGTAGTAGACGTCAGCAATGCCCATAATGTCCCATTGCACTGGCATTTTCCCTATTTTTCTACATGTAAATATCTAGTTGCGTGTCCTGACTTTTTAACAACAGTCACTACATATTTATGACCCTTGTTCAAACAACTCACCAGTCTGCTGAGAGAACAACTCTCGGTCATCCTGTGAATAGATACAACCCAAAATTGATGTACAACAACTTGTCTCGTTTCCAATGAGGACAAAGCCTGCTCCTTCCTTCACTTGAAGAAGGGAATAACTTTTCTTAATGCATATTCCTACACTGTAGTTTGCACAGCTTTTGTACCCATGTCTTCAAGCTTATGTGTTAAAGTCTTGAGGTAATGCACTAGACTGGTCAAAGCCTTGAGGTAATGCGCTAGACTGGTCAAAGCCTTGAGGTAATGCACTAGACTAGTCAAAGCCTTGAGGTAATGCGATAGACTAGTCAAAGCCTTGAGGTAATGCGCTAGACTAGTCAAAGCCTTGAGGTAATGCGCTAGACTGGTCCAAGCCTTGAGGTAATGCGCTAGACTGGCTAGAAATAATTTGTTTCCTCTGTGTTAGCTGTTTTTGGCTCAACAAATGAGAATACAGAAAGCAGGCTTCTTTCCGAAACATCGTCTCTTACACAAGGACTTCGCTGAGTAGTAGATTTGCTGATATTAGAATATCTTCTCTAAAGGTTTAGATCACAAAGCTATTGGTCCCATGGAAGGCATATGAAGTACAAACACAATTGGCCAGAATCAAGTCGTTTATGCCAATAAGGACAGCAGTTATTTTCTTGTTTTTCGCTGGCAGGCTCACTTGCTTACCCAACACAAATCTTAATACTTCATAAATGGCACAGGTTAGAAGTACATTTGATTAAATTTTTTTGTAGAATGAATTCAAATATTGTAATTGTGGACCCAGCGCAGTTTAGTTCAGTCCAGTCTAGCTGAATGTCTTTCCATGCTATCCTCTCCCCTTCTCTCTACATTGATACAATGCAGGTTCACTCATCAACACCGGCAACATGACTTGAAATGATGGAGTTCGGATTTCAACATTTTGATTGTACTAGAATGATTTCTGCCCCAAGGAGTTTCTCAGTTTCTCCACTTCCTGTTCTGAACCCCCCTTTTTTCAATACATTAGCCCCTCCCTTGACCTCGTCAGCTTCTCTTCTGGGAGCTCTGCTCCCTGAGAACCTGTGTAGGAAAAAAATATAATAATAAGATGTAACATTTGTTTGTCAAAGCTGCTGAATTACTGATTAAAAAGAGAAATAATCGATGTATATCTTTATGGTCATGAATTTGTGTTTGCCGCTAGTGCTAAATTTTGTAAAGCAACTATGTTGGTGCTTGAATTGATGATTGTAGTATCTGGTTGTTTTATCAGGCCACTGAATGCACTGACTCCAAGTGGCTCTGGATAAGATGGACTTTAATTTGCGTGGGGTCAGAGCTGGTGAATCTGAATAAGGGACCATGTGTCCAACTCTCTCAGGACTGTGCTAAGATTATGCTCATATAGGATTATGGTAACAAACGGCCATAAATAAATCCCTCAAACAATCATATAATATCGTGCCCACAAACATTGACGCCTGACTGTATCCAACTTTTTTGCGATATTTAATGTGCTGGAGAGAGGGCCTTGGAAACCAACGTCTCTACCACTAAAATAACAACATGTAACGGTCAGTTTTGGTCAACACATCAATAGTAGCGTCTAGGTTGACTTTCTCCTTTACCGCCTGGTTTGGTTCGGTCTCGGCCTGCTGCAGGGTGTAAATGGGAAGCATCGCATGGTAGAGGGTCACTAACAGCCGTCTGCCCTCCATTCAAATATGTTGTCGGTGGAGTTGTGGCTTGGTGATGTAGCCATACTATGCAACTGGATGTGTACACTAACAGGTCCTATGAAATGTAATGAGGCTGATGTGGAAGAATGAGCAGAGTTTAAGCATCAGCTTGGAACGCAGCTCTTTATTCCAAGCTGCTTAAAGGGTAATCATGTCACGTGTCTGATCAGCAGCCACTGCCAACAAATGGTACATATGAAAAGCTTTACGTTTTAAGTTGGTGGATTCAACTACCGGAAAGGCTGTTGTTGATGTAATTTATTCAGGTCATGTCCGAGCTCAGCATGTGTCGGAAACTGATGTTTAGGGATGACCAACAGTTTCACACTGGTAATTACCAGTGTAATGAGCATTCCAGTTGTATGCATCCTTCCCACTTGGTTAGGAACGCTGGATGAATCAGTCTCTGATTAGAGGGGAGAAAAGGCAGTGGAACTGGCTACTGGCCTCCTCAACCATTGATGGAAAAATATCCATCCCTTCACTCAAAGCCTTTTATCTCCAGTGCTTTTTAAAAATGAACTGAGGAAAAGTAAACCAATATAAACCAGTGAAGGCGTCACGATGACTTTCTCTTAAAGATTCAGTCTGGCGAATAACAAACTTTTTTTTAAACCTCCCATTTTGGGCTGGAAAGGTGCTATGTTGTTTACATGCAAGATCTCAGTGTCACCGCTATGCTACCACACGGCCATGAAATTCAAGTTTGAAAGCTTTTGGCTGCAATTGCCAACCACAACGTTCTGGTACTTTGGGCTTTCACAACAGTCAAAAATACCTGAATGGTGCAGGAGCAAAGGTCTGATCAATGTTATCGGTGAACCCTTCAGAAAGTTCAACGCATTGAAACACCTTGTGGAGAACGGACCTCATCTGACTAGCAACAGGCAGCACAAACATCCTGGTGATGAAACGTTTTTCATCCAGTGGAATGCTCATCTAATTTAGAATGGTGAAGGATGAACTGAGACGGAGCCTCCATGCCCTTTGTACATTTTTCAGCCAATGTCCTTGATGTCAGTTTGACATCTGTTGCTAGATAAGTGTTATTGAACGTTTCAGATGGAAAGGCCATGAACAGAGCCAATGTGATTCGTTTATGTAGATGTCATGTTCAAAAATATATTTTGTCTTGCTAAATGCGAACTTAGCTGTGGTTAGTCTAGTTTCTCTAAATTCTATGCAGGGCTCAGCTCTGGAATAGATTTGGCTCATGAGATCAGCTTCACTTTCCTCAACTGCCTCAGTCAAATGGTAAAGTGTCCTTATCCAATACTGAAGGAGCTGCAGTTGTTACAGGGTTAGGTTTAGGATTGCTGTTACAGGGTTAGGTTTAGGAATACTGTTAGGAAGAGAGGGTAAGTCTGGCACAAGAAGATTCTTCTTTACTGTCACTTTTAGTGGCTATATGAGGACAGCCTCTTTCCCTTCCCATCACCCTCTTGTGCTCCCTCTCTCTGTGCCGGTATTTTTCTTGCGTATCTCTTCAGTAATATCCGTCCAAAATGCTAATCAGCTGATAATGAACATGTCAATAATTGTGAATTCTTGGCAGGGCACCCTTGGTGAGTATTCTGGCAAGGGAGGGGTAGATTGACAGAGGTGTGTGTGTGCTTCAACCCAAGGCTGTCCAGTGTTTCCCAACTTTGAGAATCTCCAACAGCGCACGTGTTGTTGTATCCTTTGATAAGCACACCCAACTCAACTCAATAACACATAAGCCATTAAAAAACATTGTCCACTACTGGTTGTTATAATACAAACAGGTGGCATGTGCAAAAAACGCAAAGACATTCATTAGGCCTACGTCTTTGTAGTTGTACATAAAGTCATTCATGTAGTTGCACAATACGGAAATATCAAAGTCCCCAATAAAGTAACTAATAAATATGACTCCTACACAACCTTTTTAGTATTTTTTTTTAAAACTTCCTTCAGCAGACAAATAAAGCTTTTCGCCTCCTGTTGGTGCTATTACACCGCAATCCACGCCCAAAGGTAGGCCCTACACTGTAACGCTGTTCAGCTGTGGAGACCAATTAGGTTACACTGGCGAGTACGGTTGGAAGTAAGTGGAAAACGGAGAGAAAGAGATGCTATAGTAAGAGCAGGCAGAGACAACGAAAGGACTGCTGTTTCGGCTACAAGGAAAAAGAGAGGACGAAAAATCCAAGCCGACCGAGAACTGAAGAGAGTGAAAAGAGCGAGTGGCGGTCCTGTTTTGGCAACCGGTTCGTTCCTTCTAGCCAGCTGCAGCGGGGAGAGCCGAGCAAAATTTGCCTTTATGGTTCCTTATTTCTGCGTTCGGTTCGACAATGGAACCGCTATTCATCTGAGCCTTGCGCGTTTAACCTTGCACCAATACGGTGGGTTTTAACCGTAACGAGGGTACACCTTTACTGTAACATGCAGTAAAAAGAACGTCGTAAGATGTTTCTTCACTCGAGACATTGAAGGGGGAAACCCCACCTCGGTCATTCTTTCTACACACTGATTTTGGATTATTATTCCGTGATAACTTCGGTCGGGATGGGGAAGGAGCAAGAACTACTAGAAGCGGCCCGGACAGGGAATGTGGTCCTGGTTGAGAAATTATTAAGTGGAAAAAAGGGAATACTGGGGACAGGCTCCGGCTCCATACCTCTGCCCAACCTACTGAGGTAGGCGACGTTAAAACACCTTTTCATATGTGCTGCCTATAGCTGAGGTTACTCATTACTATCTATATTGGCATGGTCTTCGAAAAAGGCGCTGTTGCGCAAAAAGTAGAGCAGTACAAAAAGTGCAAAACTATGTTTAATAAGACCATGCATAGCATACTGAGCGTTTTAGAAAGCCGAGCCACCATCGACTTTAAACTATACGCTACTCAACCATATAGTCTAGGCTGAACTGACAGCCTGCAACGAGGGCGCTTTATGGCAGGTTAGACATGAGCTTGGCGCATCAGATGTGTACAATATTGTTTACACCGGAATCTTGACCGACGTCAAACTGTTATGCACTTTTACACCGACTGTCTAATGACGCATGGCTTTGTCCCTGGGAGAAGTGACCGGCACTGTCCAGTAGTGTGTCACATTCATAGCTCATCTTTTATAATGTAATACCTAGCTACTGTATCTGCATCTACTTTTATAGCGTTTGGACAGCATGGTAGTTGTGCCTAGATCCGTTGGTGTTGCATGTTTTAGCAGAATCTGTCCCATTTTGGATGGTATCTGAAATTGGCAGATGTTTGCATCAGCGAGCACGAGTAGTGTCCAAGAATGAATAAAATCCCAAAATACAATGCAACGTGTCCACTCCACCTCCAAATCCATGCCAAACAGATTCCATGGTGTGGCTCATTTCTCTTGATCGCGTCTATTTCAGACTTGTTTTCTAGCTAATCAACCTCGTAATTCGGAAACATGCTGCTGCAGAACAGAGTATCTTGTCTATACGCAAACATAGACATCCATGCGTACGTAACGGGATCATCAACCAATTGAATGTAGGGGTTTCCTGTGCACTGCTCTGAAATCCAAACACTGACACTTTCTTCAGAATTGTCACCTGATTACGGATATGTGCACGTGAAACATACGTCAGGAAAAATATTAATTTGAACTCCGAACGGGTATGCCACACGACTTTCCCAACTACCAACTTTTTTTGGGTGCGAATGATTTCGTTAGTTATGCTAAATGTTTTCCACCCACCACAACAGGCGCTGTACTCGGTCAGTGTGGCTTCTTTTATTATTTTGCTGAATTTCTACATTAATAAGGCAGAGCAATGTTAGAAGACAGGTCAAACTGAAACTTCTGTCTCGGGTAACAAGACTGTGAGGATGGTGGTTATCTAGTCTGTAAAGAGAAGTCTGCGACAGGTGATAAGATTAAAGGAGTCGAGAAACATAGCCCCGGGCGTGGAAGCAATGCTTTCAGCGTGATTCCGGTGCATTTGAACAGAGCGAGAGCTCGACTGCTCACCTTGCCAGCCAAAGAACACGTAGTCTGACTACGGACAGAAAGAAGTAGAAGCATGAAAAGTGCGTGTGGTTGTTTTTTGTTTGTTTGTGGGTTGTTCAGAAGTTGTCTTTATTGGTTCTAGGCAAGACCTTGGTCCATGCAGTCAAGTCTGTGAAATAGTTGGTCTGTACTGTCTATCTGGACGAGGTCTTGTAAACAGCTTCACGCTTATTCACTGACACCTGAAAGTGTGTGTGTGGTTATTTTAATATAATCACAAGGCTCTCAAATGTTTGGGCTATGAGTCCAATGGATGGTCCTTTTTTTCTAAAGTATAGGTCTGTTGCAAAGACAGTGTGCTCTTATGTGAACACCGACACCGGAAAATCAATATTAGATGCTCTTATGTCCGGTTAATGGATCATTTTTCAGATATTCTAGCTGCTCATGGTTAATGTTGATTGTTATTCTTCTGTATGTAGTCATGGTTGTGTAGAGGCAAAGTAATAATGATTCGAAAATTATGAGCCAGAAGGAAGTATGACTCTAGGCTTTCATTAATGTAATTTCAATGATGACTACCATATGATGTGAAAAATGCTTGTCATTGTAACATGGTAAATTATGATTGTGATAGAAGGAAAACCAGCCTTAAAAGATTAATAATTTTCAACTATTTAAAAGACTGAGTACACATCTATAAATAGATTTGTCTAAGGCCCATGAAATTGGTACTCCAGCAGAAACTATTTGTTTATCAAATTCAACTATCAAAGAATTATCTCCATACCAGTGAAAGAAAATGTACTTGTCTAAATCCTTAGTTTTGTTAACAGCGGAGAACAAACATAAACCTACTCAAATCTATTTTTTTTCCTGACCACAGTGGTAGTCCATTGTATTGAACTTAAGGCCTGTTAATTGGATTGGGACTTTCTGGACAAAAAGCCTTTTTTAACGAAGTTTATTGAGGGTCACAGTAAGTTGTTTGGCAAATATGCACATGCCTTTGTTGACAAGAACATATTTGTAGTTTTATTTCCATATCCACTATGTAACGTGTTACGACCAAAGCTATGTATCCTTCCTCTTAGGACAGTGGTGTCCATAGACTATTGTGGTAGAAAGGGGGGCATTTGCATACAGAGCTGGTCCTGGGAACGTACGAAATCCAATAGTTTGAAGTTGAAATTAAAACCAGTTGAAATCCATGCTGTACAATGGTAGGGCACACCTGTGGAAATCCATCAGTAGGAGGTCAGAGGTCAGTGGGGTTAGCATCAGACAATTAAATGTTATGCACCTTTATACATGGTGACCCATAATGGTCAATCCATCACAGGCGTATACCGAGAAATGACACTTCTACCACGGACAGTGAACTGCTATCGTAGGCAAACAACCCCTAATTCTTGGGCTACAATGAACACTAACTACATATAGCAGTCAAATCCTGGTTATTTGTAGACATAATATTATTAGTCCTTGTTCTCGTGTTACTGTTGTGGGTTCTGTGCTTGGCTGTGGGGACTGGAGGCCGTACTTATGAAAACAGTCAAGTGGAAGCTGAAGATTGTGATATCGATGACATACACCTCTCCCTTCTCTCAGTGTCTGCGTGTTTGAACTGGAGCAGAGCAACAGAGACGTCCTCCTGTGTTTATCTTCTGATGGGTTCTGCAGCTTGTCTTGGACACTTGAGCAGATCACTAACTCAGTGTGTGTGTGTCACACAAAGCTGCTGTTCCACACATAACATAGTGAGAGATCATTGCTTTTTCCAGTGTGTATCTCATGTTATTATTATTTTCAACTTTCAGCATTTATGGACTAGTATTGGACCAATAAACTCAGCATCTGACCTTGTAGGGCTGGCATAAATGTGCCTGTGTTTTAACTAAACTACCTAGTCTGGGAGAAATAGTTCTGGTGCGTGCGTGCGTGGTGTTAAAGACACACTAAAGTGTGTATGAGGAGATGTGGAGGAGTAGTCTTGAGCAGGGTTAAGGGTCAGGGGTTAACTGTCAGGAATGTTAGTCACATTAAGTGTTCGGGAAAACAAACATTCTCCTGACTCAACAGAACTTATGGGATTGATGAAGTTCTATTTTTCTGTGGGAACATGGGGGTAATGTAGAATGTCATTGCCTGGTTATGGGCAGATTTCAATGCCGAAGGCTGCAGGTTTTTTTTCTGTATGATCTGTTTTTTCAAATCAGAAAAGGGATTTTTTATTATAGGTCACTTCACTTCTGCATACTTCCGGTCTTATTTTAGAAGTCCAACTGTGTCCTGTGGTGGTTTTATAATGACATTATTTTTAAAGATGCATTGCACCTTACAACTACTTAATGTGCTAATTACTAATGTTACGAATGATACATTTGTGTCATAAAAAACACAAGCTCTCAATGCAATCCAGTATGAGCAATGCAATGCAATCCAGTATGTATTTCAAACGTGGTTCCATATCACCATATTAAAATCACTTCCAAAAATGTGTCCTTCATGATGGCTAGCTGGTTTTGCGTTGTGTCATGTTCACTGTAGCTAGCAGTAATGTAACTGCTTATTAGAATATAGCTGAAAGACAAGTCAGTTGTCATCATTTAAGGACAACCGCCACTACAAACCAATTGCCTGGCAGCATGGTCAGTATAACATGAAAGTTTTGTGAAATGAAAAAAAACTGGTTATTTTTCAGTTCTCGATCGCCCTTCAATCCACAATGTGACCTACTAGTGTGTGTTGTTTGGAGCGCAACAACTGTTCCAACTATGTGTCTCACTGCCCTAGAAATCTCAGACATGATACACGCACAGCACCCTAGGGACATGTCAACCTTGGGGGACCTTAGGTGGTCTGGAAAGATACTGTGCCATGGAACGTTATCAAATCCTTTCCAATGTATTTGCAAATTATATTAAAATTAGGAAATACAATTATCTTTGCTAGGGGAGGGTGCACAGTGCACTGAAAACAATATTTAAAAACATTGAAAATTATCAAAAATGTTATGATGTGGTAGTGTACATGATATAAAGTGGGTTTCTATTACAGATACAGATCTAGCAATTTTTGACTATCATGATTTCATTCAAGAAGTGCGTCTGCCTCTGTTCTTAAACCATTAGGTTATGTTTTGTATTGCACCGCAGGGCCCTATGTTAAAGGCAACAGCTTGGATACTGGTCACTATCCTGTATGAAGAGGCTGACCTCCTTTAAGGCTCGTAGGTTCTCTGTGCCTGGAGGTTCCCCCAGATGGTGGTGCAGATTGACTGAACACCATCAGGTGTAGAGGTTGTATGATCCTGCTGTGTCTCATCATACTCCACTGGCTCCTTGTTGTAGGTCTGGCCCTTGCAATCACAGTCTTGGTTGTTGGCCAGAGATTGCCCTCACCTCCAGAATATATGTGGAGTTGAGTGCTGCCTGGTTGAGTGGGCAGGGTGAGACAGGATGTGCATTGACACGTCCATACGTCTCAGTCTTTGACTCTCTTGCCTGCATGTCCTAATATACATTTATACAAAATTGAGAAAGAAAAATTATTAAAATAACGTCATTACTTGGTATATGTGTACATAAGATTCGAAATGAGTAAGCTATGTATAATTATTGTTGAGAAACCTTAGTTGCCAAACCTGTTCTCAGTAAATCTGGACACCCAAGGTTCCCCAGGTCTCCACTGAGTTAGGTAATTCCGCTTCATGTTTTAAAGCACATAATTATAGTGCGAAAAGAAAAACCTTTCAGAATGTTTTTTTGTTTAGCCCAGCCTACGGTTTAAAATGGCAATTATTGTTTTGACCTAAGACGTAAGGCACAGACTTTTTCTGTTCAGATTCTCCTTGAAATGAATGTCTATTTCATGTAACATCCATAATGCTTCCAATTACCATAATTCCTCCAACAGACAAATCCATGAGGTTCGCTTTTTAGGGTGTTTACTCCCCCCCCATTGGGCACTGTAGACACAATATGTTTGTTAATTATAAAAGTGATTTTGGGTGTTATGTTCTCTCCTTCTGCTGAGATCCAGTCTCTCTTTCTCACCGTCTCTCTTTCCTACTGCTGTTTTCCTGTGCCACCTTTCATCTCCCTTAATTCTTCTGTCCAACTCATTCTTTTTCATTTTGGATAGACACCTAGAGAAACACAGACAACACATCACCTCATCATCTCCTAGTATTCCAAAAAGTCACAGAAATTGTCATCTGTGTTCACAGCAGTGTTTTTAGAATTCTCTGAATCCTTAATGGTGGACTGAAATACATGAGATTGGATTAATCAGGGGAGATTTGGAGTGGTGTCAAGAAGACTCAATAGCATCCTTCCCTTGTCATCTTTCCTAGAACTGCACTGTATTTAGAGAAAGATGCCTGTGATGTTTTTTCATATGAACTATAGTAGGTTCTCTTTTCTACTTTGAGTGTGTGTGTGCGTGTGTCCGTGCGTGAACATGTCTACATGTGCCCATGTATGACAGTTTAAGTGGTGACAATGGAGAAAGGAACAGATTCTCACCTCTGATGACATTTGCAATCTCAAGACCGACACCTCATAAATACAATGGAACTGAAGAATGGGTCTTTCCTGAATTACTGTCAAGCGTCAAAGAGACCGACAGATGAATCCATGTTCATAACACAAACACACATTGTTATCACATTCATGACACATGGGAAAACTGGCCAAGTCATGATGGGAAATTTCAATTGGTCGATCTTCTTATGTGGTAAAAAAAGATAAACATTTGAGCTTATTTTTAATTGTGCACGTGCGTGTGTGTGTGTGTGTCGCTGTTGTGAAAAATAGGGCTCAATCAACCAGCACTAGGATGCGCACTTAATTCCCATGGTAATTGATTTCTCATTCGTCTATTACTCATTGCTGTGGGAGACAGAATAGAGAAACCGGGAAGTGAATTACTCTGAATGACTGCTCCTACTATCCTATATTTCCCATCAGGCTGAGCTCACACCAACAGATTGTCCTCCAATTCCCAAACGCAAACTCAGACACACTTTGAAATACAAAAATAATGAGAAACACATACAGTGTAAAAATAATCCTTCACTATCACCATTGGTCTGCATGAGGTTTGGGACTGTGCTTGTATGTCTCAGTATGACCAGGACGTTCGATTGGTTATACTACCTGAGGTGGAATACATGGCAAATGAGATGTTTGAGATATTCCAAAAGGATCTAAAATATTCACCACGGCCTGACTGGAAGAAATAAATTCTACTCTATCTTGTGTGTTTTTTCTTATCACAAAGAGCACATTAATATAGATGGAAAAGCAACTGGTTATGAATTACAGCGTTTGTGCAAAATGCTTTTTCTGATTTATGTAGCAAGGTGTAGCTTCTCTAAAGAAAAAATGAGAAAATCCACCAAAATCACAAATGGGCCATTGTCAGCGAAGGACCCAATTTTTATATGTATTGGATATTACATGTGATATGTATGCTTGAACCTCAGGTAGGAGGAAGCAGGTTTGTATCTCATGGATAGAAGGACAACAAAGCTACTTGGTACTCTTTCTCCCACAGTCTCCTCTTCAGTCATTTCTGTTACCACTCAACAGGCTTCTCTCTTGTCTTTCCTTTTCCCCATCTCTATTTCCTAAGGTCTTGTACCTGCATCTCCTCATTCTGTACCACAATGTTTTTCAATTCAAATGGGATTTTCTGGTGTAGGAACATTTTGTTTAAATGCCAATGTGAGTGAAAAGACATCGGAAGTGTTCGGTAAACAATACACAAACACGCACACGAAAGTTTCAAAAGGATAAAGATGTTCTTTGTCTCCCTCTTCTCTCGCTCTCTGTATGTGGGAGACATGAAGGCAAACGGTATGCTTAATCCCTGAGCATAGCTTAGCTGGAAATATCTCAGTCACTCTGTCAGTCTGTCTGCCAGTCTATTGCTCCTCCCCTTTGTCTGGTCTTCCTGTCTGTCACCAGTCTTCTCTCTTTGTGTGTGGTGTAGTAGGACTTGGATGGTGGAGCCAATGCTTTGCTCCGGGTGAGTGAGAGGGAGAGATGGGGAAACGGCACAGGCCGGGCCTGTGTGGAGGAAAACGTTGGGGTGGGGGGAAACCAATTATGAGCCTGATAACAGGGAGGGATGGATTTTCTACTCTGGGCCTCAAGCCAGACCCCCCTCCCTCTCACCCATTTCTCTTCCCTTTCCCATTTCTCTCTTTCTCTCTGTACCCCCTCTTTCTATCTGTTTTTCTTGTCATCCTCCTTTGATCTGCCTGTCTATCGCTGAAATTTAAATTCAACCTTGCTTTTTATGAAGTGTATGTGTTTTTGCTCTCTCTTTCACCTACTCTTTTCTCTGATCCTTTAGACCTCACAATATTATTTCCACACTTGCCGATTGCTTGCTTTAATTAAAATCCTCACAATTTCTGCTATTCAATATGTGTTGTGATGGGACCCTGTGACATCGTGATTCTATGTTCTGAACATATTGCTAATCAAATGACTAGCAAAAAAGAAAAAAATTGTGTGTAAAAATGCTGAAAACCAATTTTTGTGGCAGGTACAAAATAAGGAAAAAACTAACAATATGATATATCACCAAAACAATATTACGATATGTGACTGTATCTGTCTTTATCCTCATCATCTCTTGCACATGCCTTTCTCTCCTGGCTGCCAGCAGCTAGATAGATTTTATCTCACCAAGCCCATCCAGAGTGTCTTGGTACAGGGTGTTCTCTTTCCCCATCGCCCTCTCTAAGTGGGATTTAACTGCAGAATGTGAGATATTGAAATGTGTCAGCATCCCTTTTTGTGCGAACAGAGTGCGACTGTTCCATCAATACATGCTCAGGGAAACAGTGGGTTGATAGATAGCACATGATATGAGAAAGGTAACTCTAATAGTTATTTTGAATGAGCTTTTCCTATGTAAAAAGTCACTATGGGAACAAAAACAACATTATCATTGAATATTTCAAAGTATTTGGGCCGTAAACGTTTGTGCTCTTCATCCAAAATGTGTGCTCAACCCTTCTGGAAAGAAGCGCTGTGGTCGTCGATTGTGGATGTGTGGAAACGCCCTGATCTTCACTCCAGCGGTTGCAATTTCAAATCCACAGCGAGGTGAATTTTTGCTGCTGATCAAAACATTCGACAAACGTTGACGAAGTGCAGGCTAACTAAGCCTTGCCATTGAAAAGGGTAGACCGAGGAATGCCTGACTCTGTAGAGGAATGGCGGCGCTGTCACTGTGCCACGACAGAACCTGAGATGGAGCTTGACAAATTAGAATACATTATTCAAGGTGTCAAAGACTTGTCTGATGCGTACCCTTTAGGGGGATGAGGCCGAGTGCTGTGGATTGGCAGTGCTCTCGTTTGACCTTTACCTCCAGAACGTCAACGCTGCTGGTCCGCTCGGGCACATTCTTTCCACTCTGCTGCCCAGTGTTTGCTCCATGGAACTGTGTGTGGTTTTTAGCTGATAGGAGTGGAACCTAGAGTGCCTCGCGCCGACAATCGTACCACACTCAAAATTGCTTAGGTCACTCATTTTGCCAGTTGGTACATTTTAATCAAACAGTTACTGAGTGCCTGAATGTCCGTCTGTCGGTGTTGCACGGCAACCTACGGTCATGTGACCTGCTGTCTGTGGAAGGCATCCATGTTCATGGAAGGGGTGATGCACTTAATGAACTGCCCGTTGATTGGACACTGGAGGTTTGGAATGTCATTATGTTGTTTCCTTTCCTAAAGCAATGTGATTTGAATTCAGAGGGACTGGGACGCAGACCACTGCCAGTCAGGACTAATATATCTAATGGTTTATGACAGGTCCTTCTGGAGTCTGTCTGTCTGTGTCTGGCCGGTGGTTTCGCTGACTGTGTGTGATTTACAATGACACTGATGACAGGGCCAGAGTGAGGTGTCCTTTTCATTGCCTGCTTCGTTAGTGTTTCTCTAGGTAATTACCACTACATTCCGTTTCTGTCTGCCCCTCACACCTCTGTGCTCTCTCCCACTCAATCCTTTTGATGTCCTCTAGTTCACCCCCTCTTCTTATACCTCTTCTTCTCATTCTCCCTTTCCTCTCCCCTTTTCACCATTCTCTAGAGTTGCTGAGTCACTTGGAGTTCCCTCTCTGTCTCTCCTAACCTTTCCTTCTGTGTGTGTCTCTCTCCTTGCATCGCCTCTGTGTCTCTCTCTTTACATCTTCTCTGTGTCTGTCTCTCTCCTTACATCTCCTCTGTGTCTGTCTCTCTACATCTCCTCTGTGTCTGTCTCTCTACATCTCCTCTGTGTCTGTCTCTCTACATCTCCTCTGTGTCTGTCTCTCTACATCTTCTCTGTGTCTGTCTCTCTCCTTGCATCTCCTCTGTGGCTTTCTCCTTGCATCTCCTCTGTGTCTCTCTCTTTACATCTTCTCTGTGTCTGTCTCTCTCCTTACATCTCTGTGTCTGTCTCTCTTTACATCTTCTCTGTGTCTGTTTCTTTACATCTTCTCTGTGTCTGTCTCTCTCCTTGCATCTCCTCTGTGTCTTTCTCCTTGCATCTCCTCTGTGTCTTTCTCTCTCCTTACATCTCCTCTGTGTCTGTCTCTCTACATCTTCTCTGTGTTTGTCTCTCTACATCTTCTCTGTGTCTGTCTCACTACATCTTCTCTGTGTCTGTCTCTCTTTACATCTTCTCTGTGTCTGTCTCTCTCCTTGCATCTCCTCTGTGTCTTTCTCCTTGCATCTCCTCTGTGTCTCTCTCTTTACATCTCCTCTGTGTCTGTCTCTTTACATCTTCTCTGTGTCTGTCTCTCTCCTTGTATCTCCTCTGTGTCTTTCTCCTTGCATCTCCTCTGTGTCTCTCTCTTTACATCTCCTCTGTGTCTCTCTCTTTACATCTTCTCTGTGTCTGTCTCCTTACATCTCCTCTGTGTCTGTCTCCTTACATCTTCTCTGTGTCTGTCTCTCTCCTTGCATCTCCTCTGTCTTTCGCTCTCCTTGCATCTCCTGTGTGTCTATCTCTCCTCCTCGTTTGTTTGATTCTGTCTTTCTTTTCTTCTCTCTGAATAGTTCTAAAGAGAGTAAAATGTTCTCAGACAATGACACCTGAAGAGCTTGCACCCTGATACTCTATCCTGTCTTCATATTGGACCACTAACACACACACACACACACACACACACATGTTCGACAGTGTCAACACAATTTTTTAGCTCATAGAAATAAGCAAAAGTTCAGTTAAAAGCTCAGTGGGAGCAAACAATCTGGCAAGCATGCTACATAGTGTGTTGTAGCAGCAGCCAATCACCTATGGATTGGAAGCTTTAGGTGCCCTCATATGGCCAGTAGAGGCCATATTGTTGAACTTATTTAGTACTATGAATGTCAGTGAAACATTTCTTTGTGTGGCGCACAGGGAACAGGGAATGTCTCTGTCTGTCTTATTCTCATAGGCAGAATGAGTATGGAAACCATAGAGATGACCTGTGTTTTGACCTACATCGTGTTTGGATGTGTGTGTGGGGGGATGTGTGAGTGTGTGTATCCATTTGTGTATTATACTTCATTCAGTCTGTGAACTCTAGACGGGGAGAGCCCACCCCTCTCGTCTTCCTCCATCCAGTGTCTTTCTCCGCTCAAAATAACCATGGGAAGTCCACACACACACACACACACACACACACACACTCCTACTGAACTACATGACTACTCTGTCTCCATGCTGCACCTTTATTCTCTGCCCTTTTATCTTGCCTACTCAATCTTTCTTTCTCCCTCTTGCCTACTCAATCTTTCTTTCTCCCTCTTGCCTACTCAATCTTTCTTTCTTTCTCCCTCTTTCCCATCCTAAAGTCTCCAACAACAATAATATGGCTCTTTTAGAGTTGTATCGTTCTATATATGTTTAAGAGCATGTGTCTCTAAGTGTGTTGTCAACCTGTTTTGTGTTTTTGAACATGCACACAACTGTGATTTTTACATACAAAATGGCCTTGACAATTCAGTTATTCACTCTCCCATTTCGTGTGCGTGCGGGCGTGTGCGTGGGGGCTTCTGTTTGTGTGTGCGTGTGGCTCTTGCTTCCATTGGTTTCTGTGTAACATGTTTTGACTCTATACGTCAGAGTTTTTCCACCCTGCTCCTGGACACCCCCCTTGCCATGCATGTTTGAGATCTCTCCCTGCTCCGTCACACTTGATTCAAATGATCAGATTATTCTTGAGTCCTTCATGAGCTACATCAGGTATGTGAGGGCAGGGAGAGATCTAAAACTTGCAGGGCTGGGGCGTGTCCAGTAGGAGGGTTGAGAAACACTGCTTTACGTGATTCTGAATTTGCGTGCTCTGACTCTTTTCCATAGGTTGCTGTACAGCTTGTCCTATTGCTCTCATCCATATGTTTCAGTATAACATGCTCAGACTCTTCTATGGGTTTCTGTGTTAGCATGCTCTGACTCTTCTATGGGTTTCTGTGTTAGCATGCTCTGACTCTTCTATGGGTTTCTGTGTTAGCATGCTCTGACTCTTCTATGGGTTTCTGTGTTAGCATGCTCTGACTCTTCTATGGGTTTCTGTGTTAGCATGCTCTGACTCTTCTATGGGTTTCTGTGCTAGCATGCTCTGACTCTTCTATACGTTTCTGTTTTAGCATGCTCTCACTCTCTCCCATGGATAACTCTGGTAACACAACCATCCATATATCAAATTTCCTTCCTGCTGGAAAGGTCCACCTTGCAAACCAATAATTTGGATTATAAGACATAATAAGACAGACAACTGATTTTAGCCCATTGAAACAGAGAGCAGTCCCCCAATGACAGGCTGCACACCTGGTTTTCATTTTTAGTGATTGGTGTTGATATGTCAGAGGAAAGATGAGGTGACCTTTAGACAAAGAACTGTGTTTTGAAGGAGCTCAGCCATTTCAATGGGGTGGACATGTGACTGGAGTGATAAATTAAAATCTCACTGAATTCTTTCCCACTCTTGAACATACCATTCATTTTCAAGATGTAAAAAAAAAAAAACTTCAATATTCCTCTCTTCATTATGAAAGAGAATAATACAGTAACATAATGAATGTACTGTGAGTCTAGTGAAACAAGGGTTTGTGAGGTGTGGATGCGTTCATGCCAGATTGGACAGTCATTTATTTATTTAAAAGTGAATATGCAGTTTTCATCTGAGGCATGTACAAAATTAAAGCATTTAAAAATGTAATACCTGACTTTCCATCATGAATGTATTATTTGCCTATTCCAGGAAATACTGTGTTATAATTCAGTCAGTATCTCATTTATTAAAACATACTTGATAAAAAAAAAGAATTTATTATAATTGTATATTTTTTTGTCAAAGAATATTGCCAAGCGATTTGCTCGGCTTCCACAGTCTGTCTGCGGTCAAGATGAAGGTATTACCGTGTCCTATAAAATCCTATCAGTACACTTCCACTATTGCCAAAGTATTTAACTTACAATGTTTTGCTCCAGCCCAGCACTAACAAGCTTGATCACCTAATAAACAATCAAGACCATGATTACCTAAATCAGGTAATTTAATGTAATGCTTGGTTGGAACAAAACCAGGATCCCCAGGACTGTGTTAAGTTAGTTTTTCACATTGTCTTCCTACCACCTGCATCCATAATTGGCTTATTTCCTTGTACCTGGAAGCTGACTGGGACTTCCTGGTTGGGTCCACCTGTCAATCACAGCACAGTTTCTCCCTGCAACCTTATCTCTGTCTGGGAGGCGGGAGTAAATCTGTCAGTGAATTGAGCTCCATGAAACCTTGGAGATTAGTGGGAAGGGGAGGTCCATAACCGGAGTTCTACCGAAGAAGACCAGAACACTCATGTACCCAGACAGGCACTTAGACACAAACACATAAAGGATGAGCAGGCCAGAATCTGCCAGTGTTTGACCAAATTGAGATGGTTCTTGGAGAGCAGAATTTGTATTCACTAAGGGTGAACTAATAAGACTAGAGAGAACTGGAGTGCTGATAAACACACATGCCTTTTTCTATCCTTTCTGTCTGCTTCTCCCTTGCTATTTACAGTGTATTGGTTTGACCTCTCTTGGTCTCTCTCTCTCTCTCTCGTTCTCCCTCTCGTTTTTGCTCTCTCTCCTGTTCTGTCTCTCTCACTCAGTGTCACTGTTCCTGTCATTTTTGATCAAGTATCTCTCCCAGTGGTGTTGACATTCCCTCACCCCACATTTTCAGAATGTACCCTCCCGCATGGTGGCAGTAGCCATCAGACCCCAGCACTCTTCTGATGATGTGGGGGGGTATAGAGACAGACTTTAACATGTGGCACCGCCTGCGGGGTTCCTGAGCACAGAGCGGAGAAGTTTGAAACTGACTCAATCCGTGTCTGCCCAATGGTGTGTCCTAATTTAACAAATGACATTAAAACATGACAGTGCATCTATACAGTTTAATTGAATAGAAGAGCGCCATGCCAAGCGCATTTTGTGTGAGGGTTTGGGGCTCCTCTGGTGCCCCGGGGTCTGGCCAACTTGCCTTTGATGAGTGAACCGCGGAACACACGTGGAAGCAGATAACACTTGAGGAGACTGGGTGGTGTAATGTTAAGAAGCTTGTGAAACTAGTGTGTATGAAGTTGAACCAAAACTGTGTATAGCAGCTGGACAATGTTCAAAAACCCTGTGACAAATTCCTAACAGAATTGCATAAAATTTATATATTTAGGGTTATGGAATAGTTGAGTCCAGTCCTATAGAAATTTGATGTTAAGTGCTCCGATGGACGTAAAGTGTAAGATGTTCTATGGGAAGTGTGCAACTGTTTGTCAAAGCCAATTTAAGAGACAGAAAGCTAATGAAATGCATGTCTACCTGATGGTGTTTCCAAAAGGAACAACACAAGCCATTGAAGCGAGGGGTGTGCTTAATGCTTAAATAAGTCAATTGGATTTCTGTAGATCTCTTAAATCAATGGTTGCAAAATGTAATTGATCAGGTATTTCAATGTAACTGTAGGCTAGTTGTTGTTTCAAGGCAGTTATTTTATCAAACACTTGATATTCTCCCGGAGGTGAATGTGCCTTCTTTCAACTAATCGACCATGAACAGAATAGCGTTTGGGTTGGGTTAAACAGTAACATTCCTGACAAGATTCTAACCAAATAAGGCGTGCTGCTTCACAAATGGCGTGCTGCATCTTGGTTAATATAGACCATGGACATCAGGAGGCGTGAAGTGATATAGGAAACAGCTATTGTACGATATGCCCTGGAAGGCGTGGGTGCAGAAATACATAATCGTGCATGCCATACCAATCTATTGAACCACTGTGTTTTGAAGAATGTTGGCCTGAATCGTCTGGACCGCCGTGTCAGTCACTTTTCCTTCCATTAAACGCCGTCAAAATACATTATGATGATCTCAACCTGCAGTTTAGGTGTGTGTGTGTTGCCTTGCATCCACATTATTTTGAGGGCAAGCCAGTGAGTGTATCATTAGTCAAAGGTCATGACCTAATTAACAGCTAACTGCCTGATGCATAGTACAGAGCCAGTGATGTCACTTGTACTGACTGCATCTCTTCCCTCACTTCCCTGTCTGTCGGTAAATAAGCATATTTAACCACTGTGCGTGCGTGTGTGCGTGCGTGCGTGTGTGTGTGAGACAGTATCAGTATGCTGTTCTATAACAATAGCCATAAATGTTGTCCGAGGCGTGTGTGTGTGTGTGTGTGTGTGAGCGACAGTATCAGTATGCTGTTCTATAACTATAGCCGCAAATGTTATCAGAGGCGTGTGTGTGTGTGTGCGCGTGTGTGTGTGTGCGTACCTGCGTGTGTGTATGGACGTATCCGTGTCTAAATGATTCAGGGAAACTACTCCGTGGGCAGATACACAGAACCACCCTGGGCAACTCTGCGTTCTACCGCTCTGATGGCAACGGGGAAGTGATGGTGTCTGTTCTCCTCAGCCTCGCCTTGTATTGATCCGTAATGGAGGACTCCGTTCTGACAGTTTCCCAGGGCCTTTATATTACTCTATGACTCAGGGGTGTTCCGGGGTGCTAGTCAGAGTCACCAGGCTGAGAATAGAATGAAAGGAAATTAAATGGTGAAAGCTGAGTTGAGACTGTGGGTGTTTTTACACACACATGAATCTGAAATCTAATCCTGACCCAAAAATTCCTCATTCCTTATCCCTAAAACCTAATCTTAAACTCAATAATCTAAATAAACTTAACCAACAATCTAAATAAACGTAAACAACAATCTGAATAAACGTAACCAATAATCTAAATACATTTTACCAATAAGCTAAATGAATGTAACCAAGAATCTGAATTAATTTAACCAATAATCGAAATAAACTTAACCAACAATCTAAATATACGTAAACAACAATCTGAATAAACGTAACCAATAATCTAAACAGATTTAACCAATAAGCTAAATAAATGTAACCAAGAATCTGAATTAATTTAACCAATACTCTAAATAAACCCTAATACTCCAATACATGTGTACTTGAACGTACCCTAGTCCTAATGCAAAACTCTACTCCTAAATCTAAACGGTAATTCATAAACATGAAAGTAACAAAAAAAGAAATGAATTCTAACATAATGACAAATTGCACGGTTTTCCCTAAATATTAACCCTAAGATGAAAATTGCATTCCTCCTAGTTGGGACCTGCCGAAAAAACCTAGTGGAGACAGACTTTCCAGGTTTTATTATCTTTGTGGGTTTACCAAGTCCACAGACCTAGACCGCACGTGCACACACACACACACACACACGCACGCACGCAAGCGTACACACATGCCAAGCGACTTGCAGTTAGTCCATTCATATTCAGATTACTAGGTGAATCACCTGTCCAACCTAGTCATACTAGGTACAGTACACATTACTGAATAAAGTAACTGTCAGCAAGGTCCATCGTGCTTGTTGCTTTGCGGTTTACTAGTTGTCAGTCTGCCTGGTGTAAAAGGACTAGGAAGCTAACATACTATTGTTAACCAAATGAAAATAACTTGATTAAAAATAATGTATTAATGGGACACTGTCCCTGATTCATTGTGCTTAAATTTTAGCTGGCATGTGATGCAATTTTGGGTAATTAGTATTTACAAATGACATGATATAGCTGGAAGGATGGGGAAAAATGGTTGTGAGGTAAATACATGCTGGTCAAATCTTTTTCTAAGTATTACAGGCTTATCATACCTGATTTCTGTGCTGCCTTTTACTCTCTGTCTGTCGTTCTGGCTGTCTCTCCTTTTTCTTCTCCCTCACATTCCGTCATGCATTCGATTCTGTCAGTCTGCTAGCGAGTGTTCCAGTCTAGGTGCTTGTGAAAAGCGCTGACCCAGTCAATAAAGAGGAGGGAGGCCAAGAAAGCACACACAAACCATGCATGTCCGCACGCTGCACTTTCAATCATATTACGAATGTGTTCTCTTGCCTGATTGCAAGATGGGTAAATGTTTGCTGAACTGACGGGCGCTTGATTGCCATTGAGTAGAGCAATCAGGATTTCACAGCAGAGTAAGAATAAGTGATGAAAGGGATGGGAGATGAACGGTACTATATTTATTATAACCAAAAATGCTTCCTATGAGAAGTATCCAATAAAACGGTGAAAAGCGGCCGATGGACCCCCCCACCAAGCTGATATACTGCTAATTGGATGAGGGTGTGTTAGATACTTGGGTAGCATTGAATCATTTATTTGGATGCCTCACATCCTAATCGTTATAGAGAGAATTTGGCTGAAGTGGATGTTGGATACTTTACTTCTTGAATGTTTTAGGTTAACTGTCTCATCTTATTGATCTCCCCCAAATAGGTGATTCCTAAAGATAAGAAGTCTTTCCTGTTCTAGCTCTTTAGGAGATTGAACCAGACTTTGAGAAGACGTGGGTCAAGGGTTCGAATGTGTTTGCGTGCACGTGGATACGGGGATGTCTTCCAGCTGATTCAGAGCCCTAATATAGAGTGGAAGTCTAGGGTGTGTATGTGTGTTGGGGTATGTGAATGTGTCAATGCACAGTAAGATTTTCCATTGAGATAGGCCAAGAAGCCGGTCAGAGAGAACACACTGGGACTAGTCAGTCTGAAGAAAAAAGACTGAAAGATTGGCAGAAAAGGAGAGAGAGGGGAAGAGAGCATCATACAGGAACGAAAGAAAGAAAATAAAGATGTATTCTGTTCTGGAGAATGGCTGCCTAGCTACTACTGAACACAGTCAAGACAGACAGACAGACCCGCCTTGTTGTTCTCTTTAGAACCTCAGCATTCGTTCCAGGTCTGGAGGACCGTTGGGCAGGACCGGCTCTTGCTCCATCCCAGTGCTGATAGGGCTGA
Organism: Esox niger; assembly: GCA_016801105.1. Taxonomy (NCBI): domain Eukaryota; kingdom Metazoa; phylum Chordata; class Actinopteri; order Esociformes; family Esocidae; genus Esox; species Esox niger. Next base: position 25,110 of record JACXGJ010006631.1, read on the forward strand.
CTTACTCTATCTAACCACAGGCTTGATGAACAGTCCAATAAATCCATGTGATGTGTGAGTGCTGGTCTGGACACAAAACATGCCCCCCCCCGTGGTTCCCAACCACATAGACCAGCCCTGAACTTCCACTGGTAATAAAATATCTTCTCACATACAGCGCCTTTAGAACATTTTCTCTACATTTTGTTGTTTTAAATAAATGCATTCATATATTGTTACTGTCAGTCTCCACACAAGACCCCATAATGATTACATCAGGTTGTTAGAAATGTGTGGACATTTATTTTAAGTCCTCTCTTTTTCGTCTTCTCTGTAGTGCTCTCTGTCGTCCTCTCTGTAGCGCTCTCTGTCGTCCTCTCTGTAGCACTTTCTGTCGTCCTCTCTGTAGCGCTTTCTGTCGTCCTCTCTGTAGCGCTTTCTGTCGTCCTCTCTGTAGCGCTCTCTGTCGTCCTCTCTGTAGCGCTCTCTGTCGACCTCTGTTGAAGTTGAACTTGTTTCGATACATACATTTCGGGAAAGTATTCAGAAGTTTATGTTGTTCCCAGGAGCAAAGTGAACCCCATTGTGAAGTTGGGAACCACCAAGTGTCTCTGCACTAATTCAATCAGGCATTTATGATAAGAGAAGCTAGACAGAAGTCAGTCCTGAGTGAAAGATATTTTACATGCTGTGTAAAGGACTCTGAGAGGATTTGGAAAAATATTATCTAGTCGGATGAGACCAAAATCAGACCAGAGAATACTGAACACCAATCTCTACATCTGGCGGAAACAACGTACCACTCGTCACCTGGCTAATACCGTCCCAGTGGTGGAGCATGATGCTAAGGGGATGCTTCACAGCAGCAAACGTGGTCCGGAGCACCAAGCCAAGACACTATAGTGGGTTTGGGACATGTACATTTTGTCTGTAAATGTTCTTGAGCGGCCCAGCCAAAGCCTGGACTTGAGCCCTGTTGAACCTCTGTGGCAGTACCTTAAGAGTGCAGTTCGATCTGACAAAGCTTGAAAGGATTTACCAGGAAGATTTGGGAGAGATTGCCCGAACCCAGGTGTGCAAAGCTGGAAGAGGCATCCCGGAGAAAACTCAAGGCTGTGATAGTTGCCAATGGCGCTTCTAGAAAGTACTGACTAAAGAGTCGCAATACTTATGAAATATTTCTATTTTCAAGACATTGGCCCACATTTCTGAACTTGTTTTCCCTTTTTCAGTATGGGGTGTTGTGTATAGGTCAATGGCAAAAAAAAAATAATACTTTCGAATGCCTTCTTAGTACTCTCTGAAGGCACTGTATTCCCCCCACAGATCATGGCACAGTATTACATACCATCATGGCTGTAGTATATTGGCATGTACACATGAATATGTTCATTGCGCAGGAAGTAGGTCACAGTTGTGTGCTCTGCTCCCCTGTTTGATTGGCCTTGTATGTTTCATGAGCTGCCACAGCCGGTTGAAGAAAGGGTCATGTGTACTGGTGGACATACAGAGATACTGTACATAGGCTTGGCTGGACTGTAAGGCCCTCTCTTCCTGAGTGACTGGGAGAGGAGCTGCTTTCTGAGCAGCTGATGTGAAATGGTCGAGTGGAGAATGAAAGTGTCAACCTGTGCCCCGCAGTTCACTATTTGAGGAATGCCAGGCTAAAGTGTTAGGTCTTATCAAGGGGTGAATGGTTCGGGTGGCGGGGGGTGGTTGAGAGAGGGACTGAAAAGGTCCTTTGTCTGTCAGTTAGAAGTGAGAAGCTAAAGTTAGCCTGTTTGTGTAGCATTCCTTGGGGCATAAACACAACCACAAGACCAGGCAGCATGTTAGCGCTTTAGCTGTCACATAAGACTCATACACAGAGCTGACCTATAACCTAATGTGTGTGAGGCCCAGACTCATTTAATCAACCAAGACAAGCGTTGCCCACACAGCTTTCTGGGCCCTGCACTGTGTGTGTGTGTCAGTCTGTCAGTCTGTGTAAGAGAAAGAGAAATGTGAGGAATGGTCAGACAAAAAGACTGTGACTGAGTGCACTGTATTTTTTCAATTAAAGTGTGTGTGTGTGTTGCTCTGCGGATTCCATTCTGACTATGTTGTGCAGTGCTTGTGTGTGAATGTGCTTGTCTGGGTGTTGATGCGGGAATGTGTATGACTGTTTGTGTTGGTGTGCGACTGTGTGTTAAGGGAGGGGGGCATTAAACCAGTTTGCCCAGAAGTGGACAATTCATACTGTATAACATGACACCGTTGTCCCTGGCCCATCATACTGTTGTATATGCAAGGCATAAGCTCTTAACGCCAGCCCACACACACACACACACACACACATACACCCACACACTCTCAAACAACACACACCAAGTCCTTTTGGGTAATGGAGTCATTAGCTTTGCGGTCGTGTAATAGGCTTAATGCACGATGCATCTGTTTGAATGAGACCTGTATAGTGACGCACAGCCTTTCAGCCTAATAACCACGCAATCGATCCATTGGCTCGCTAAATGTATTGTTTATAGGTCTGAGTCGGATCAATAGGACACATCCAAAGTGTGTGCGTGTGTGTGTGTGTGTGTGTGGACCCAGTTGTATTTCTGTGTGTTCACACGCATGTGTGCCTGCAGTGTCTATCATTATATCATGAAGTTACATTATCTTTTGTCTTCTCGTCTCTTGCTGTCTTGCTTTGTCTAACTTAGCTCTCCCTCAGACTGTCTGTCTTTTTCCCACTATGTCTCTCTCTTGCTCTTTAGTTTTACTGACATGAAGCATTTGTTTACATTGCCAAAGCTGGTGGAAGCTAAGAAAGATAGAGGGGACATTCCTTTTCATTTTAGCAAGCCAACACACCCACAATCTCAGATTGCTTCAGTAATAACTTTAATGATTGTTGAAAGAAACCAATATCATTAGTATTTCTGCATCATTATTATGTTGTTGATTGTTGAGAATGTTGAGAAATTAAGCAAACTTATTGCAGCAAACTAGCCATTTCAGTTCATAGGATTTGTATTTTAAATACACAAAAATATACTTGAACACTCATCACTGTGACAACATGATTATTTGGTCCTTGCTAAGTTGCCAGACTGATTGGTATCAACTTATTTGTCCTATTTATGCAAATCCATCTACCTCAGCTCACACCTCAACATCTGCTATTCCAATTGTAAGGTTTTTCGATATATCACATACATTGGTCACTCATTTAACCTACACTTTGGCTGTCAATATCTCAGTTCTCTCCGCCTCAAATGTCTGGAACGAATTGAAAAGACCATTCAATTTGACGCCTCACTCCTGCAAATACAAACTAACTCAGCTGCTATCAGACCAATACATCTGTGCATTCAGTCAAACATATCTGTATACTTTGTGTATATCTGTAATGTAATGTAAATTTATGTAGAAGATTTTTGAATTTGATGTTGTGTAATTGAGTGAAAATACTTATCAAGAAGAATTATTTCATTCAAAAACACCCCACAGTCATTGAGACCCCTAGAAATCATATATTGATAAAAACTGTTGAAGCAAATAACGAAAAAGATTTGACATCATCCATGACATCCTGTTGTCATTCTTGTTGACCTTCAAATATACACCATTGGCTTTTAAAGAGAGCTACACATTTGCTATAAATCATTGGATCTTTGATTGGAATCAGGTTCTATTGTATAATGACTCTAAAACTAAGCTTTTTGGCAACCAACACCAGAAGCGAGCTTGGCATGAAAAGAGACACAGTCAGGCAGAAAGGAACCTGATACCCACTGTGAAGATATGTGATATTGTCGGGCTGTGAACCCAGGAACCCTGCTAGGGTATATGGTGACAAGGACCTCAAGGCCAAATTGTCCTACAAGGACATTCCAGGCCAAATTGGGACATTTTAAATAGAAGGCTAGATATATTTTTTGCCATTTCTTTGCGTGCAAGATCGAGCTTATGAATAACAATGCATTTTTTTCTGAATAATGTCATGAACAATTAGAATCGGATCTCAGCTAAATTTTGTTTTTAACTTGATTATGTTAAATTAAAAAACGAAATGAAACCCAAACATTTAAAGAGAAAGGCATTGTCAATATAATATATTATTAGCTAGTACAATGTCTTAATTTTCCTCTCTGTCTCTCATTGTAAATATGAAATAAGACTGCTAGATACTCTTTATTGGTCTGCAGCCTTTCTTTCTTCCCTCTGTGTTCCCCTCTGTTTTGGCTGAAAGGCCATTTTATGAGACTCGTTTCCAAATCGTGCGTGGCAGTGGGTGTTTCTCAGGAGATAAACGGCTGGGGCTCAGCACTGAGGGGGTGACACCATTGTACTGGGCTCCCGACCATGCATGGACCTTATGTGAACATCATCACTGGGTGGTATTCACATTGGCTGTGGTAGATGTCTATGATATGTTATAGCTAGTATGTTGACTGTGTGTTTAACGTTGCTTATCAAAGAGTGAATAGCCAATGGCTCAACACAGGGGCACAGATTGAGCAGATGGAGTGTGTGTATGTGCACGCGTGCGTTGGTGTTTGTGTGACTTTGTGTGTGTGGTAATACACCATGTGCCACGATTGACTGAAATAGCTGACGTGTCATAATCTTATAAAACCTAACAGTGAAATGGGATTTTGGTTCTGGAAAGATGATGTGCCAAGTGTCTTTTTTATCATGCGTGTTCTGCGATCATGGTAAAAATACAACTGTGATTAAAGTACATGCTTACAATGCCCTTAACATGCCCCTTCTGTTTTGCTTTTTCACAACGTGTTACTAGCAATTCATTAAAACAACGGATGACATATTTTGATTAACAATGTTAGTTTGGTACATTTATTTATACAATTTAATCCTTTTCCATTTGGAAATAGTTCCATCCCAAAAACTGTGTCGTTTCCCAGGCCAGTCAGTCGCATTTTTTTCAAAGTTGCGTTATTTCTTTGACTCGTTGCCATGCAACGTCTGGTCATACATTTAGCACATCATCTGGCTCATCATGCGAGTAAATTCACCTACGCAGAGGACAATTTCACAAATAAGGGGAATTCCTGGGATCTTAACTCTGATGATTTGTTGTATTTCAATCCAGCACTTCATGACTACACTCTGACTTGTGCTTTGCAAGCTTTTCCTCCTTGCTTTTCTAGCATGACCAAAATAAACACTGATGGTAGATGGAGAGCAAGTGACTATCTATAGAGAGACATTAACTATAGTGTGACTAGGAACACAGAATGGGTGAGCCACATTAACAAGGTGCCATTGAAGTGAAAGATGACAGACTGCAGGAAGACAGAAGTAGAGAAAGAACGAGAGGGATGGGGGTAAAAGGAGACAGACACAAAGATAAAATTACAGGGATAGGAAAGAGGTGGAGAGGAACAAAAATAAGAGGGAGATGGAGAAAGTGACAAATTACTTCAGAAGTTGACCCCCTCCCCAGGGCATCCATGTGAGAACTATTTTGATGTAGCTGAAATAGAGTATAGCGTGGAGTCACATTTTAAATACCTTCTGGTGGGGACAAATTGTAGGTGTGAACAATGCAGCACAAATTCCAGAAGTCCCCACAAGATTTTTTAGTCTGTCCCCTGAAAGAGGTTATGGCTTAGTGGTGAGGTTTATGATAAAACGTTCAATTTGAGGTTAGTTGTAGATTTTGGTAGCAGTTTAGGCATTGTGGGTTAGGTTTAGAGTTAGGTTTTAAGTTTAGACATTAAATTTAAGGTACATGGTCTCAATCTCAGTAGTTTTATAGCTGAAATGAAAGGGTTTAGGTTTTATAGGGTAGGATTTAGTTTAGGCATGAATGTTAGGGTTTGTTATTCATTCTGCAATATCATGGTAAGGATTCAGATATGAAGGGTCTTAATAAGATATATTTAAAAAGAATCAGGACTCAATTTCTCTAACATGTCCCGATATTGCATGAACAATGGTGAGAAGTCTGGGTGTTTTACCAAGGGTCAAAATGCTTTCTAGCCTCATGTGGTTAGGTTTTGAGCTTGGACTTAAGGTTAGGGTTGATGTCAGTTGGGGTTAGGTTTTGAGCTTGGACTTAAGGTTAGGGTTGATGTCAGTTGGGGTTAGGTTTTGAGCTTGGACTTAAGGTTAGGGTTGATGTCAGTTGGGGTTAGGTTTTGAGCTTGGATTTCAGGTTAGGGTTGATGTCAGTTGGGATTAGGTTTTGCCTTCTCTACCATTCAGAAGCCCATTCACAAACGGCAATTATTTTTCTTGTGTGTTTTTACAATAACCACGCTTAGAGATATAAATGCAAAGAGAGGAACATTTGAAGTATATAGAAATACCCCCCTCGGCAACAAGCTGTCAGGATTGCACGCACGCTCGCACTAACGACTACAGCCCTGTTTGCTGGATTTTGCCTCAGCAGTGTCATGTACAATATGTGACAGCACAGGTAAATGCATATATACCAAAACCACAGATGGACATCTGCATTCGCCACACATCCAGTCTTGTCATTTTTAATGAATTAATAAATAATTGATGCCTTGTTTTTATAAGGATCTCAATTTCGCCCTTGTGAAAGTAATTGTTTCGTCATGTATTACAATATGTGAGTCTAGTACAGCATTTTCCCTGTGGTTATTGGACTGTGTTTACGTGGTGTCAGCTGAGGGTATGGCCTTGTGGTTGGACTGCATGAAATTTTATGTGGTTGTGGTTTTCTTGCTAGGTTGTAAACATTGCTGCCCTATTGCAGTTTTTCATATTACATAAAATGTCTCAATTTGGAAAGGCTTTATTTTATCCATTAGCATGCTAGCCATTAAGTTGGGTACACATTCAGCTGACATGCTTGCCATTGAGTATGGTATGCATCAAATTAGCAAGTTAGCCACTGAGTATGGTATGCATTAAATTAGCATGTCAGCCACTGAGTATGGTATGCATTAGATTAGAATGTCAGCCACTGAGTGTGGTATGCATAAAATGTGGATGTTTGCCATTGAGTATGGTAAGCATTAAATTAGCATGTTTGCCATTAAGTACTGTATGCATTGAATTGAGTGATGAATGGATGTGCTTAGCATGTCAGCCATTAAGCCTGCCGGTAATGAATAAGGGTAAAGGGGAGCTCTTATAGGCCATGATGACTCTCATCTTGGTCAACATTCCCATCTTGGCACCCACACACACACAAAGACACTGGCTGCTATGGCAAAACACAAAGGACATGCATATGAGGAAATGATCCATGGTTTTGTGTGGATGAGTGAATGTGAATTCTATTTGATCCATTCTCCTTCTGTAGGCTGCTCTGACGCAGCCTGGTTACATTCCATGTAACGTGACAGAACCAAGGAGAGTTCTTGCAGAGTAAACCATGTTCTTTAACACCAAATATGGCCATGTGTCCCTGCTACTGGTCTGGCTCACCCACACACAGACACACACACACACACACACACACACACACACTCTTCTTGTGATTCATTGGAATGGCTGGAGGCCAAATCAATAGAAAATCTCTTGAAACACCGTTGTTCTCTAGTTGTTCCCAGTGTTCAAGATGGAGTTTTGTGGTCACTATCAACATCCTCTCTGCCTCTTCCTCTCTGCCTTTTCCTCTCTGTCTCATCCTCACTGCCTCTTCCTCTCTGCCTCATCCTCTCTGCCTCATCCTCTCTGCCTCTTCCTCTCTGTCTCATCCTCTCTGCCTTTTCCTCTCTGTCTCATCCTCTCTGCCTCTTCCTCTCTGTCTCATCCTCTCTGCCTCTTCCTCTCTGTCTCATCCTCACTGCCTCTTCCTCTCTGTCTCATCCTCTCTGCCTCTTCCTCTCTGTCTCATCCTCACTGCCTCTTCCTCTCTGCCTCATCCTCTCTGCCTCTTCCTCTCTGTCTCATCCTCACTGCCTCTTCCTCTCTGCCTCTCACTCTTTCACTCTATACCTTTTCCTCCCCAGCCTCTGCCTCAACATTTTTCTCTCTCTCTTTCTCTCTCTACTGCTTTCTTTCTCTCTGCCTCTTTCTTGTTCTCTACTCACTCTACACCTCTCTCAGTTTATACCTCTCTGTGTCTGTCCCATCGGATTTAACTAATCATCAAGCCTTTGTTTAGTTGAATCAGGTGTTTTAAACAGTGTCTAAAATAAAAGCATACCCTGGTGATTCCCTAGTAGGAAGAGCAGGGTCTATGTTTCCAGAGAGTGTAGTAAATAGTCCTACCTCCTATTATAAACATTCTCCTCTCTGCATCCAAACATCAGACAAGAAGCACTTTTAAAGCCTGCTGGGTGTAATTAAAACAATAGTAGCTTAGTAAAGCCAGGGGTCCTGGTTGAATCACATCATGTGTCATAGTTGTTCCAGTTAAAGCCTTTAACAAATCTAATTCTAGAAAGGTCAAATGGGTGCATTTCATATAAAAAAAACAGTAGAAAAGGACTGGTTTTAGTGAGTCTTTTTAATTTGAACTCAGTGTCTCATTGCTTAGATGTGAAAATATTTTACAAGATTTAGTTGTCAG
>JACXGJ010006632.1:0-33589 GCA_016801105.1 Esox niger
GTGTGTTCATGGTAGCGCCTAGGCCGGCCAAGATGGTTGTGTGTTCTTCCACGACCTCCGCAACACCGGCTCCTTTAGTGTCTGAGTGCTCCATCTTTTTCCGTTTGTTTGGGCGTGTTATTCTGTCAGCTCCTTGGGCAGACGGAGACGAAGCAAGAGACAAAGTCTGTATATTTTGTATATTCATATATTTAATGTTAGAGCTGACTAACGCTCAATGTAGAGACAATAACCCGCAAAGACAGGGGGAACAGAGGATACATATATACTTGGAATGGTAATGACTAGATGAGAAACAGGTGCGCTAAACAGGACAACAGGTGCAATGGATTGATGACGGGCGGTGGTGTTAGAAGGCCGGTGACATCGAGCGCTGAGGTCCGCCTCCTGCAGGGGGAGGATGAGCTGCAGATGGCGTAGTTGTCACACCTCCTGGCTCTTTCATCCAGTTTGGAGCGACATCCTGACCCAGGGAGTATCTGTGTTGTACCAAATACCTTCCACTTCTTAATAATAAACTTCACTGTGCTTCTAGGCACTGATAAAGCCTTTGAAATATTTTTGTATCCATCTCCTGACTTTATCCCAGAGATCTTTGACAATGCCTTGCCACCCATAGTGATTGTTGTCTTCAGTTGCACTACCAAGGACTGAAATGCTTCAGGAAAAGCTTGTTTCATGCTGGGCTAATCAAAATGACCACAGCTGATCACAGTTGAAAGTCAATTGGCTTTGTGTGCTATTGAGAAGGTGACTAACTACACCTGGTTGGGTTTACTAGTTATTTTTAGGAGGGGGTGATTCTTTTTCCAACTTAGTGATTCTGTTTTTTTATTTGTATTTTTTTTTCCTGACAACTTGGTATTATATCTTGCACTTGGATGTTATAAATTGTAAATACAGCTGAATAACACAAACTTAGTTGTTCATTTCAGGCTGCAGAGCAACAAAATGTGATTATTTTAAATGGGGGGTGATTCTTTTCTATACCTACTGTACCATCCACACATGCGAACTGATATCTTTCAGATAAATAAGATTTAAACCAGGCTTGAACATTCCCACGTAGCCCAATATTGGTTTCTAGTCTCTCTAAGAGAAGGGAGTGATCAATAGTGTCAAAAGCAGCACTAAGATCAAGAAGCAACAGGACAGATGCGGAACCTTTGTCTGAGGCCATTAGAAGGTCATTTGTTACCTTCATGAGTGCAGTCTCAGTACTATTATGGGGTATGAAACCGGAATGGAGCAATTCTTAAATGTTATTTGTCTTCAGGTAGGCCTTCAGTTGCTGGGAAACACGTTTTTCTAAGATTTCTGAGGGGAATGGGAGGTTCGATATTGGCCCATAGTTGTTTAATGTGTCTGGATGCAGATTAGATTTTTTTTGAAGACGCTTAATTTCCACTATTTTTTGTGAGTTTGGTACACATCTGGAGGCAAGGCAGCAATTTATTTTGTTCAACATTGGCTGACCTAGCACCAAAAATAGCTCCTTAGGTAATTTTGTTGGTATTGGGTTTAGCTAACAATTTGTGGGTTTAGAACTCATTACAAATTTCGTATTTTATGTGTGGAGTGATACGGGATCAAAATTTCCATTGTCCCCATTGACACCAGGTCAGGGAGGTTCAGGACATTCTCAGGATAACTGAGTTTTTGGGGACAATAATTTTTGAGGAGTCAGTTATTTGGTTTCTAATGGTGATGATCTTTTCATCAAAGAAAAGTTCATGTTTTCTTTACAGCTAAAGTGAAGACCCACTTCAGTTGTTGAGCATTGCTTTTTTGTTAACTTTGCAACTGTACCAAAGATACATTTTGGATTGTTTTTGTTCACCTCAATCAGGTTGGAGAAATACGCTGATTGAGCAGATGTCCGTTCTTTTGAGTATTTTAGTGTCTTGTCTTTCCAGGCTAGTCTGAATACTTCCAACTTTATGGCGCGCCACTTTAGCTCCAAATTTCTGGAGGCTTGCTTGAGTGTTCTAGTATTGTCCTTGTAACAGGGAGCAAGTTTCTTTTTCAATATTTCTTTCGTTTTTAGTGGTGCAACCGCTAAATTTCGCAGTGTTGAGTTTAGATCCTTGATCAGATCATTTGCAGATTCATTTACTTTGTCACTGATGAGCAAATTTGCAAGAATATCAAGTAATCTATTTGTCGTTCGAAAATGTATAGTACGGCTTTTGAAACGTATTGTTTGCGGAGCGAGTGGATTTCTTGTTTTAGCGGTAAATGTAATAAGACCTGATTTTCTGGGGAAATTATAAGATCTTCAATATCTATTTCTTGTGACAGGACTAAATCTAAGGTATGATTGTGGCTGTGCGTCTGACCTGAGACATTTTGGATGAAACCTGGAGACATTTTGGAGTCAAATATAGCTTCAATGGCTTTTCCATATGAATATTGAAATTGCCAAAAATGTGAAAACTGTCTGCCATGACTACAAGGTTAGACAAGAATTCTGGAAACTCATTGAAGAACATTGTATATGGCCCGGGCGGCCTGTTAATAGTAACTATGTTAAACGATTTATCAGCCTGATTACAACTTCAAAAGAATGAATACCAGTGATGTGTTTTAGAGTAAATTTATTTTTCTGTCATAGATATCTGCAACACCCCCTCCTTTTGGGGATGGACGGGGGATATGATCACTAGTATAGCCAGGAGGAGGGGCCTCATTTAGGGCAGAAAATTCATTAGGCTTTAGCCATGTTTCACCTAAGCCAATAACATCTAGTTTATGATCAGAAATTAATTCATTTACTGCAATTGCCTTTGGAGCAAGGAATCTAACATTTAGGAGACCCATGAGATGCAAGGTAATACAGTCAGTTTTATTTTATTTGTGACCGAGATGGAGGAAGGTTTTATCTTAATAAGGTTGCTATGGTTAGCACTTCCTTGCTTAACATTTCTCAGCCTGGAACAAGTCACAGTCGCAATAGGCAAAACTGTACTAACTACACTGGATATGCTATCGACAGTCTCCACTATGCTAGCAGGCTGGTTAACAGCACCCTATCTCATGGTGAGGCTATAGGAGTGAGACTCCTGTCAATGTTCCTACATCAAAGAAGAGCACAACTCCAGCTAGGATGGAGTCCGTCAATCTTCAGCAGATCAGGCCTGACCCTATTTCTGGGCGAGTCCTAAAATCTGTTTAGAGCTCGTTACTATCCCTAGCTGGGAGGGTGATTAGTTATGATGACAATGATGATGACTGTGATAATTGTTCTTGCTTTGTTTTCTCTTCCCAGCCAAGCCAGTCCGGCCAGGCCAGTTCCCTCTCTGCTCCCCCACCAACCCCTGGGTCCGCGTCACTGAGCAGCAGCACTCCATCCATTTTAGCAATGCCATGTTCCAAACCCCTAGCCAGATAGCTAGCCATCACACTAGCCATTCAGCTGTGACCAGTGCCCCGAACTCCAAACCCTGCCAGACCAACAATCACAACTCCAGTGACACCGAATTCCCTCAGACTAATATGTGAGTCCCATCAACTACATTTTGGCTAAGCGAATTGACAAACACCGTAGATTTAGAGAGATTCAATTATGTTGTGTAACAAACTAATCACATTACAGAAATTCTGGCAACTACGCTCTTATTTTGAATTTCCAAAACCCTAATATCACTTACTATATTGGGACAATGCACTCGTCTTTGTGCCAGTAGACTAGGGGCTCTGTTCACTGGCCCCTTTGCCCAAACACCCAGTATAGAGCCTTTTTCATGGAATCCATGTACTGCTCATCTTACTGTAAACAATTTTTGAAACAGAAATTCTGTACTACTAGATTAATGATGGGCCTCTGTCTGTCTCCTAGGCTGCAGATTGAGTCAGCCAACGCCACCAGAGCAGACAACGATATCACAGGGCAGACTACCACAGTGGATAACCCAGTGGTAGATAACTCTCCAGTGAAGGACCTCCCAGTGGATAACCCTGTGGTAGATAATTCTCCAGTGAAGGACCTCCCAGTGGATAACCCAGCGGTAGTTAACGCTCCAGTGAAGGACCTCCCAGTGGATAACCCAGTTGTAGATAACTCTCCAGTGAAGGACCTCCCAGTGGATAACCCAGTGGTAGATAACTCTCCAGTGAAGCACCCTACAGGAAAGAACACTAGGGAAAAAGGCACTATGTTGAAGAACCCTACAGTCAACTCGTCAGGAATAGTGGATGTGGACAGTGTCAATGGTAAGGGTAACATTATTCAGTGTTTACTCACTCCTCACTCTGTCTCTTCCAAAGAAATATATATAATTTGTAAGTATATAAATATGTTATCATGTGTAATTATATAATTACACAATGATGTACAGTAATATAATTACATAATTATACAGTCATAACACAGATATTATTAAATATAATTATGAAATTGTCTTTCTGGTCTGTCCACTGATTTGAATGCATTCTCATCCTGCTCTGTCCACCCACAGGCAACAACACAGATATTAATGACAACAGGTAAGACAAGCCAACACTATTACCCAGCTAGCTGCAACTATGTGTTTAATCCCCCAGCAGACCTCCGCGACACACCTTTTCTACATACAATGCTTGAAAACAATGAGTAATAATTGATTTGGATATACATTCAATGGCCACTTCATTATGTAAACCTATCTAGCATTGGGAAGGACTCACTTGTCTGAAAACCTTTTGTGGAATGGAATTAACAAGGTGCTGGAAACATCCATTGGGGATGTTGATCCACACTGACTTGATAGCAGCACACAGTCCCAGCTGATTTTTTATACACATGTTGCGATGTTGCAAACCTCCAATTCTACCTCATCCTGAAGGTGCTCTATGGGACTGAGATCTGGAGTCTGTGCAGGCCACTGGAGTTCACTGAAGTCACAGTCGTGTTTGTGTAACCAGCTTTAGATGATTCATGCTTTGTGACACAGCACATTGTCCTGTTGGAAGTATCCCTTTCAGAACAGGAAGACTGTGGTCATAAAGAGATGCACATGGTCAGCAACAATGCTTATGTACTCTGTGGCATTGTCAAACCAGGCAACATTTTCTCAAATCTTCAAATGTCCCATTTTTGCCCCCCTTTTCCACTGTAGCCCCATCTCTCTGTTCCTCAGGTTCCTAAGTATTTGTAGATTTCCTGTCAGCCTCAATGAGTCATGTGTTTTTTGTAGACGCTGAATGCTTAGACATAGTTTACATAGAACATAGCAAAATAGCAATCAGAGCATAATTAATTCACATTAATTATGGTTATAATTGCAGCCTTAAGCCCTGCACACACTCCTGCACTTTTTGCCTCACTGCTTTTTGACTTCACTCCTGTGTTGCTCTTGGCTTTCGTCTCTCGACTGCTCCGCCCTGTCTCGGGCTGTGCAGCGTGTCCATGAGTGTCCACTCCACTGTTGCTGTGTCCAGGAGTGACGTCCAGCACTGCGCCAATAACAAGAACCAGGAGAACCCGGCCAAGTTGTACCACGTCATCCAGCCAGAACCGGCTGCCAGCTAGTGAGTCAGCTTCTCAGGTAAGGAGGGAGAATATTAACATTGAATGTGTCATGGGAGATTTAAGGTGGCATATTTGTTACCTTGTATATTTCTGCCCATCTGCCCCCCCCACTTCATTCTCTCTCTGTTTTGCATCCTCTCTCCCAATCTTTCCCTCTCACTCCATCTCTATTACCATTTTCCATGTCTTTCATTCTATTTCCCTCTCCCTTTCTCCCTCTATCAGTTGATCTTCCCCCCTTTCTTCCTTTCTTCCAGCTAACACCACTGAAAAAGTACAAATAATTCAAGATTTTGTTTGTTGTACTTTTTTACATGAAACAAGTTTTAAAAGGATGAAGACACTTGAGTATTAAACAATATATGGTGTCACTAAAGAGAATGGGGTAAAGTCAGCAAAAACATTTAAAAGTGTTTGAAGTGTTTTGTGGCACTGTCGTTATTTTCCTTATGGCAGCGGGTCACAAATTGATCTGCTGTGATGGCACATTGTTCCACCTTGTTTAATAATGATGGTATTTTGTCAGAGTTTGGTTTCATTTCGAATTTTTTGTGTGTGTGTGATCTGTGTGAAATATTTGGCTCTGATGTGGTCATACATTTGAAGTTGTAACTTCCACCTCATTTTGTGGGTAGTGTACACATAGTGTGTCCTCTCTTGGAGGTCAGGTCTGCCTATGGCATTCTTTCTCCATAGCAAGGCCATGCTCACTGTGTCTGTACATAGTCAAGTGCTGGGTTTCCTCCTTTGTGATGCTTTGCCAGGCCTTTATTGCAGCTGTCTTCTGTTGTTGTTTGTTTCTGCCTTATGTTTTGTCTTCAGCAAGGGAAATGCATGCTCGATCGGTTTGAGATCAGGTAATTGACTCAGCCATTGCAGAATATTCCAATTCTTTGCCTTAAAAGACTCTAGGTTTTGGGTCATTGTCCGTCTCTAAAGTCATCCTATCAACATTGCTGAATTTGGCGGAATTTGAGCAGACAATCTATCCCTATACACTACAGAATTAATCCAGCTACTTATGTCAATAAACATTAGAGACCCAGTGCCACTGGAAGCTATGCATGCCCATGCCATCACACTGCCTCCACCATGTCTATAGATGATGTGGTATGCTTCAGATCATGAGCCATTCCCAGACCTCTCCATACTTTTTTCTTCCCATCATTCTGTTAAAGTTTGATCTTAGATTCATCTGTCACCCTCCAAACCTGGGCTGGCTTTATTAGATGTTTTTTTCATGTCTAATCTAGCTTTTCTATTCTTGAGGCTTATGAATGCACCTTGTGGTGAACTCCTTGTCTTTGCTCTAATGGTAGACCTGGATAATGATATGCCTACCTCCTGGAAAGTGTTCTTCACTTGGCTGGATGTTGTGTAGGGGATTTTATTTTGCCATGGAACGGATCCCACGATCATCGACCACTGTCGTCTTCCATGGCCTTCTGTGTTGCAGAGCTCACCAGCGCATTATATTTTTTCAGAATTTACCAAACTTATTATTTGGCCACTCCTAATGTTCCTGCCATCTCTCTGATGGATGTTTTGTTTTGCAGGCTGAGGATGGCCTATTTTACTTGCATTAAGAGCTTTTTTGCCCGCTGGTTGTGGGATCACAGCATAAGCTTCCAAATGTGAATGCCACACCTGGAATAAACGCCAGACCTTTTACCTGCTATAATTGATTAAGAAATAATGAAGCAATAGCCCACACCTGTCCATGAAACCACTTATGAGTCAACTGTCCAATTACATTTGCTCCCTTGAAAAAGAGGGGGCTACATATTAAAGAGATGTTATTCCTAAACCCTTCCTCCAATGTGGATGTGAATATGCTCAAATTAAAGCTGAGACACTGCACTTCAAGTCTATATTAATTATTTAACTGTAACTTAAACATATTTTGATAAACAGTCAAAATAACAAAACTTGTGTCAGTGTCCAATTATTTCCTGTACAAAGTCAAGGTTTTTCTTAATTTGGGGTCTGTCACAAGTATCCTGCCACTGTGTATTCTAATTAGCATTGTCCTTTGGTTGATTCCTTCCAGTGTGTCAAATAATTTTCTTATTGTGCCCTCATAATTTGGTTGGGTGTGGCTATGTTGCTCTCTTAGGGGCTCTGTAAGGTGCTATTAACATACACATTCTCCTCCACAACATCACCATCCAGGCAGAGAATCAGTTCATCTACTGGGTCATCATCAAACTATATAGAATAGTCTAAAAAATGTGACTGTCTTAAATGGTTAATGAATTTGAAAAAAATATAAGAATGTGTTTGTATTGATGATCTTATCAAACAAAAAAAATCTAAAAGAAGACTACATAGAACAATTATTTCTAAGAACACAGGATAATGTGTTTTCATTAGTTTATCAGGCATTACAAATGTACAAAGTGAAAAATACACAACACTTAAATAAAAAAAAACATTTGAATTATGTTTAAATTTTGATCTAATTTTGGTGATGTACAAGGTAAAATATTAACGATCAGTTTGCGAGAAAGGATATCTGCATGATTAGCATTAGCATAAACCTAAAGCTTGATAAACACATTACCACCATCCCTGTCACGATGCCTCCTGTGATCACGCCGGCCTCCGGCTGCTATCTTACACACACCAGATCCTTATTACTACAGCTTATAACAGCCCTTCACAGCCTTCTCTTTAAGTAAAAACATAGCAGTGTATACTTCAGTACATTTCTTTTGTAAATTAGCAGACTAAAAGGATGATCAAAGGATTATTTACAGTAGCCTACATGTATAACAAAATGTACTGTTTGATAAAATATAGAAAAGTCATTTCTCATTGCTTTGGATGATGTGGCCTACATAAACTCTTGCATTTATACATTGTGCTCGAACTTCAAACATCTGGCCCACAGTCCACATACTGCTTTGGGGGTTTGTTTGAGAAGAACCGGCGAACAAAATGGTTGCAATGCACACAGTTCTTATTGGTCATATTTCGTGCACTTGCCGAATTGACACTTTGGCTTCTTGCCAGGTGTGAGCTGCCAAGGATGGGGAAGAGGAAGAGTGGGATGTGCTGCCTCCTTGGTGGCTTGCTTCTTGACTGTCTTGGTGTTCATGTAGTTTTCACAAAGCTCACATGCCAGATCCATTATTAAATGTCATTATGAAATGTCTGAGTCAGGGTAAAATGTACAGGGTAAAACCGTTAACTTCCCTTTACAAAACCAACACATTTTTGAGAATGCTATTTGTAGACTTCAGCTCAAAATTCAACACGGTCATCCCCACTAGGCTGGTCAACAAACTACATGACCTGGCGATCAGCCCCTCTCTCTGTAACTGGAATTTGGACTTCCTAACCAACAGACCCCAGACTGTCTGGTTAGACAACTTCACCTGCTCCACCCTGATCCTGAACACTGGTGTTCCACAAGGCTGTGTACTGAGCCCTCTCCTATACTAGATCATCAGGGACCCTTCACATCCTTGCCACAAACTGTTTAGCCTCCTACCATCAGGCAGGCGGTACAGCTCTCTGTTCCCACACCAGCCGGCTCAGGAACAGTTCCTTTCCATCTTCCGTAACCCTGCTTAACTTTGTGACCCATTACTCACCATAATCCCGCGCCTCTCAGGGACCTTGTTGCACTATTCCGTTCTACTACTCTGACACTGCCTTGCTATGCCTGATAATGGAAGTTTTCAGTTGTTAAAGGTGTGTTTACACCTTGTACATTAAATTTGCCTCTATGCACATTTAGAAATGCCATTGTGCTTGCATTCTTACAGTTGTTACACACTCATGTCTAGCTCGGAACCTCGTTGCTGCTCTGCATCCTGGGTGCTCATGCTACCTTAATACATCACTCCTTAATTTGTCTTGTTTGCACATCCTGATTGCCATTTTGAAATTGCCATTTGTACCCAAACATCTACTATCCCACTTGTATACACTATACCTAATACTGCTTGTACAGCACATGTGCGATGATAGCAGCCATGTCTAAATTGTTGCAGAACACTGCAACAGGCCAGGGAGAAGTACCTCCTTTTACATCATTAGAATTTCTTTTTGTGAATAATTTAGCCTAATACATTTGTAGAATCTTTCTCTTTAGTACAATAATCAATTGTAAGAGGGATGAGAGGATAGGATGTGTATGCAATATTGTATTTCTCTTCTAATAAAAACTGTAACGGTATAATAAGTTAGTTTTTGGTGATTGGTGACTGCTACAGAAAATCTGGTATTTTGTTTTGTGAATAAGTATTTTGATTTACATTTTAGATTTACTTTTGATGAATAAGAATGCTGAATCTCCTTTTGAAAAACGGTGAAGTGTGACACATACGTTGAATTGTCAAGTAGCCTGTATAATATGTATTATATTTCAACAATAGCTTCATTGTTGAATGATCATAGAAATCTTGTATTTCACTTTGAAGTTCATTCAAATTCAACCAAGACTATCATTCATCTGGGAGTAGCGCACATTCATCCATGGACATCGTGCATTCAGTGATGGGTGATTAGTGTCTGTGTCTTTGACTAGGGCCAAATATTAATGGCTAGAGCATCTACAGAACTGCAGCCTTTATTGGGGTGTTCCCGGTCTGCAGTGGTCAGTACCCATCAAAAGTGGTCCTAGGAAAGAAAAGTGGTGAACAGGCAACCGGGTAATTGGCGGCCAAGGCTCCTCGATGCATGTGAGGAGCGAAGGCTGGCTCGTGTGGTCCGATCCAACAGACGAGTTACTGTAGCTCACATTGCTGAAAACATTAATGCAGGTACTGATAGAAAGGTGTCAGAAAACAGTGCATTGCAGTTTGTTGCATATGGGGTTGTGCATTGCTCAGTGCAACTGGACCACTGAGCAATGGAGGAAAGAAGGCAAGCTGGCTAAGGCAGTATGATGCTTCAGGCAATGTTCTGCTGGGAAACCTTGGGTTCTGCCATTCATGTGGATGTTACTTTGATACGTACCGCCTACTTGAGCATTGTTGCAGACCATCTGCACCCTTTCATGGCAATGGTATTCCCTGATGGCATTGGACTCATTCAGCAGGATAATGCGCCCTGCCACAAAGCAAAAAATATTCAGGAATGGTTTGTGGAACACAACAACGAGTTCAAGGTGGTGTCCTCCAAATTCCCCAGATCCCAATACAATCGAGCATCTGTGGGATGTGCTGGACAAACACGTCCGATCCATGGAGGCCTCACCTCGCAACTTACATGACTTAAAAGATCTGCTGCTAACGTCTTGGTGCCAGAGGATTCCATGCCTCAATGGGTCAGGGCTGTTTTGGGCAGGAAATGGGGGACCTACACAATATTAGACAGGTGGTCATAATGTTATGGCTGATTGGTGTACATTGCCATTCAAAGCACTGGGGTCACTTGGAAACTTCCTTGTTTTCCATGAAAACATATATGAAATAAATTTGAACAGAAAATACTTTGCTTTTGTTAAAGAATCCTTCATTTGCAGCAATAGACTTAGAAAGTGAGGTTCTCAAAATAAAATATCCATTGTTTATATATGAAGGATTAAATTAAATATGAAGGATTCCTATATTACTGTGTAACATATACTGTGTACATCTAAGTGGTCAGTGGTGACAGTAAAGTACTGTGCAGATACTGCAAAGCAGAATCTATTATTACAGTTTATAACAAAAATCAAGCATAACATAGCCTACTCATATATAGCATACTAATAGTAGTTACTCATAGTACTAATGTATTTTAAGCTCCCCTTAATGCTCCTCCTCTCCTTTTCCATCTCTCCTCTCATTCTGCCCTTTAAGGGGTGGATCGTGCATTTAATCAACCTGTGGTGTATAATGGAATGTCTGAATAATGTGTTGAGTTAACTTGGCGTCTATGCTTTCCTAGCAAGTAATGAATTGCACCTTTGTTGTTAGCTCTAGCATTGCTGTGAGCTAGCTTCGTTAAAGAGAAAAAGGAACTGATAGAATTACTTCAGGGATTGTTGTCATACTATGTGGGTGTGAGTTTTGTTTATTCTGATCATTATTAAAACTACTTAAATGTCATTATCAGTCAGCAACTGAATGAGGAATATACATTCAGTTACATTGCATACCCTTGGAGAATTGGTAATATACAGTATGTAGCATTTGTAAAGAAAATATGAGTGAGCCGGCAAAACACGTCTTTTATTCCTTATGGGAATCACATTCAACAGTAGGTCATAATAGAATGGCACATTCATAAAACAAAACTTGGCTCCTGTAATGTGTGTTGTGCGAAAAAGAAGCAGTGGACTGAGGAGTCTTTATTCATTTAAGAAGACCAGATAAATGTTCACAGTGGCGAGACAACAACACACAAAGACAAAGGGAGCAGAGGGAACATACATGTATATACTGGGGGAAATGACTGGATGATGATCAGGTGCGCTAAATGAGACAACAGGTGTGATGAGTTGAGTTGATGATGGGCATTGGTGTCAGAAGGCCGGTGACATCAAGCGCTGAAGCCCGCCTCCTCACACAGCTACAAAGATTTTTTAATATTGACTCCTGTTCAAAGGTCGGCATATCCTTAGTTCTTTATATTGTGTATTGCCCCTTTTTACATCAATGACCGCGTGTAGTCTTTTGTAATAGTTGTCTATGAGGCCCTGAATTCTTGCAGGTAGTATAGCTGCCCATTCCTCTTGGCAAAATGCCTGCAGGTCATGCAGTCTTTTATCGTGTTAACTGAACCGCACGTTTAGGATCTCCCCAGAGTGGCTCTATGATATTAAGGTCAAGAGACCATGCAGACCACTCCAGAACCTTTTTTCTGCTCTAACCACTGTTGGGCCAACTTGGCCTTGTGCTTAGGGTCATTGTCATGCTGGAAAGTCCAAGAGTGACCCATGCACAGCTTTCGTGCAGAAGAATGAAAATGGTATTCTATGTTGCCATACATTTTCACAAGATTCCCCGTGCCTTTACAGCTCACACCCCCCCAAGGCATCAGTGATCCACCACCATGCTTCACAGTGGGGATGGTATTCTGTTCACGATAGACCTTGTTGACCCCTCTCCAAACATAGCGCTTGTTTGTGACATTAAGTTACATTTTGGTCTTGTCACTCCAAATTACAGTGTGCCAGAAGCTGTGAGGTGTGTCAAGGTGTTGTGGGGCATTGGCGCAATAAAGGCTTCTTTCTGGCAACTTGACCATGCTGCTCAATTTTGTTCAAGTATCATCTTATTGTGCTCCTTGAAACAACCACATTGTCTTTTTAATAGACCACTGCACTTTTTTCTTTCCTTTCCAGAAAAGTCTAAAGTAAGGTTTTGAGAGGGGAACAAAAGGGTTAAAATTAAGAGACCACTGCAAATTGGACTCAAAACTTTCCTTGTCAACATTTTTGGAAAGTAAAATAAAGGTGCAGTTGTCTTTTAATTTATCTGCACTCGACAGCAGAAAGCATTGTTGTGTTAATGATCATTCGCCAGTGGATGTCTAAATTTTTAAACGAATAAAGCTGTAGCCAATCGACTCAATTCAAGTCCCATCAAAAGTAAAGCCATCAAAATAATTTGAGTGTAGCAACCGATACAAATCGTTTGTCACTGGAAAAATCATTTGTCACACAAAAGAAACTTCAGTGTTTTTTTTTTTTTGCAAGCTCTGAATTGTAAACTTCCACGCTCAGTCCAATGGGAGCAACGCAATCCTAGTAGGTTTTATGAGAAAATAGAGCAATAGACTTGAGGAATTGTTAACTTTTGTGCAGCACAGTCAATTCATGATTTTCAGTCACGTGGTTGCTCTGACAGCCTGGCGGGCAACATGTTTTTGAAACATGGCAGCTAACTCTGGGATTTCTATGGAAATACTGCATCATCCGTTCAAATGTTGTACTTTTACAGCCCATATGTGTTTAGATCACCTCACAAAAAAATTCTAACAAAGATATACAAAAAACTGTAAGTCTTAGGCACTCTGATGTTTTCAACCATTGTTCTAAAATACAAATAATCTTGCCTGTGGCTCTTTTTATTCATGCCAGCATCCTGATTGCTTGTTGACTAATTATGCTTGTTTGTGTTTATACCTCATCAACTGTGTCAGAATCGCAATGATTTGAGTTTAGTATATTAATTGGCAGTGCTTTCTGCCTAACAACCTGTTGACAGTTGTGCTTTACAAAGGGAGATACGTATAGGGTTTTCTGTATAGTGCACTCATTTAGTTAAAAGCACTGTGTGGGCAGTGGTCAGTGTCCAGAGTCGTTGAAACATTTCCAAGAGTATGTGCTTGAATACAAATAATTTAATCCTTCCAAGTTTATGTGAATCACAGATTTGTTTAAATCTCTTTCTCCCTCCCTCTCTCTTTTTCTCCCCAGGCAGCCGGTTTTGCCAAGACCTCCCTCGCAAAATCTGCATGCTGCCGACCAGCGACACTCTGATCTCTCCTTCCTCCCCCTCACCGAGTCGGACTGTCTCTCTCCTACCTCCTGCCTTCGTAGGACTCTCTGTGGCCCTCCAACCCTCTCCACCACGCTCTACGTTTCCCCATCTCCCTCTCTTGCCTGCTACTAGTCTATATGAACCCTTTGTAAAATTATTTGTAGGTGGTATGAATACAACAACTGATGTGGCCATGTGGGTTCTGTTTAATATGGCTACGGGGTCTGAATCTTGGCAGCAGAGAAAGAGCTGGGAATGGATGACTTGGCTTGAGTCGAAATGGCACCCTGTTCCCATGGGCTTGGATCAGAGGTAGCGCACTATGTAAAGGGCTAAGGTGCCATTTGAAACAGCCTGGGTTTAGCAGCTTACATTTCCTCTTAGGACCCTTTTGGATCAAGCTAAGGCGGCACTAGCCAATGAGGTTGGAGTGTGAGAGTGAGCAGTATACTACATGGCCTTTAGGGGGCAGTCACACTGCTCCCCCATGTCCAGTAGTCACGGTGGGAAGGTAAACATCGGATCTTTTTAGGCTCTTTCCGCCATTTCTGGAAATTATCAATCCAACATGAACCAAAAGTCTCTATTGCACACAAAAAAATATTTAGGAAAATGGGCAAAAACCTTAACAACCACCTTGCAATTGGATTAGAAAAATATGTCAAAGCATGAAATAGTAATCACAGTATTTTTTCACACAATGAATGTACATAGAAAAGTATACTATATATTGTACATGTATGTATGTGTAGACAATATATATATATATATATATATATATATATATATATATATATATATATATATATATATATATATATATATATATATATATATATATATATACTGTATTTACTCACACACATATACAATATATATACTCATGGATCCTCTTAGTTGCTGTGGCAGTATTTAAATGCAATAACAAATTCTGATTGAGCTTACAGCAGCATCACGCTTAGAGTAAATAGTGGATGAGTTAGGTCATAAGAAATCCACAAACATGCTGAAAGAGGCTCTGGGTGTTACTCAGATGTGTGCACATTATACTAGCAATAGAATAATAGCAGCTACCGTCTGATAGAGGCACGGCATGTCTATCTAGACTGACGATCTGACCATTTCAAGGCTTGTTCTCAAACAAATGATGTGTGCTTACTAATGCCGTAACTGTTTTCATCAAATAGCCCATCTGCTCAGAAACATACTACATCTGCAGGAAAAATTTATTCTGTAAAGGGAGCAATACACCTGTTTGGGTTGGAGATATTGTGGGGTTCCACAGGGTTCTTTGTTGTTCTAGAAGTTCTACAGGGTTTTTTAAGATTCTATGGGGTTTTGGAGGGAGAGGGATAAATATGTAAATAACACAATTCCAATTCACACTTGAATAAGAAACCTTGTAAATGTATGAACAATGACAGATATTCTGTAAGAACCCATCTAAATATAATGATAAATTCCATTTACTCTTGATGTATTCTATAGGGTTCCAGGGAGGGGTTCTAAAAGTTCCACTGGTTTCTCGAGGATTCCACAGGGTTCTGAAAGATTCAATTATCTATATATGGTTCAACAGGATTCTTAATGATTCTCTAAGGTAGGTTCATTGAGGGTTCAATATTGTTTTAGAGTGGGTTCTTTGATGTTCTGGAGGGTTCTGTGATTTTCCTTAGGCTTCTATGGAGTTCTCCACTGTTTTCTAGAAATCTGTATGTTGGACCTTCATCTCAGCATGTCTGTCCTGGTGGCGTCTGTCCAGTGGTCTCTATTTACATTCATCAACAAAAGTATAGAAAATGTTATTATTGGGAAAAGATGTACGTTTTAGTAACTGTGTAGCAACTATTTTTATACTGTTCATTGTTTTGTTATCTAAGATTATTTATGCTATTTATTATTTGTTGTATTTTATTATTTATAGCAAACTTTTTCCTCATGAATATGTTATGCGTGTCTACTCTGATTTGCACATGTTGTTACTCTTTATTAATTTATTGTTTACTGAATTAACACATTTTTGAGAAGACAATAGTCCACAAAGACTCAATCCAATCATTAAGAACAAGCTTTGTTTGTGTTAAGCTGACATTCCAAAATTACATAGACTCAAAACAGCTGAAACTGAAAACATAAAGCAAGCAGCTATGGTGAAAAGGTTTAGTTGTTGTTCAACCAAATAGACAGAAGAAGTCGAATGATCTTTGACTGTGGTTTGTTGGTGCCAGATGGGATTTTCACACTACCGCCTATAGAGCAGATGTTTTCAAACCCAAGGTGACTGGGGAATTGCGGTGGGATCACCTTTTACTTTTTACAGAAAATTCAAAAATATTAACTATTATATCTATAACATTTTTTTCTTAATAGGCTACAATACATAGCCTAGACTGATTATTGTGCTTTACGAGTAAAAATCCTTGCATGGCCAATTGTCACCTGGCAATGAACACTGGCACTTTATTTAATGACTAATGACTGTCCATTTAGCAAAGAGGTTTTTATTAGTGTTTCTTTGTTTGTTTTTGTATTTTTCATAAGCTGTGTTTGCTGTTTTTTCGAGTTTGGATACTGCTTGAAGGGGCTACTGCACTGCCTGAAAAAAGTAATGTAGTAAACAGCTGATTTTGTTGGCAAGCCAGTAGCTAACCTTTTCCCAAACAAAGAAAAACCAAATTATATGAGTTGTCATTGTGGGCTGACTTTAGTGCCGCTGGAATATTGACAATAAAACATATGCAAGGAGAATTGGTGGATGCTTCACACATGGGGTCATCTCAAATACTGCAGAACAAATTCTGGTCCCTCCCAAAACAGTCTGAATATCACTGCTCTAGAGTTTAGAGAGAATGGCCCGATAAATATAAAATCATCCAGTGGGCAGCAGTTAAGTGGGCAAAAACATGAGTTCAATCACAAAAATAGCAATGGTGTGCAGAAGGGCATGTTTAATGGCACGTGTTGAACATCATGCTGAAGAGTGACAGCAGCAGAACAACATGCAGGGTTGCTACTGGTTTACTTACTACAGTGGGCATTCAGTCCCTGATTGTTCCCAAAGGCCTGTCTGCATTTACAGAGAAAGACATTTGAATCTAAAGAAAAGGAACATTTCTTTAGTTGAGGTTAGTTTTAGTGCAATGTGTGGTAAAACCTGCACTGCCTAACTGTGTCACTTATACCCCTTTTGAAAGACTCCCACTTCTAGGCAAATGCTTGGTGTTTACCAATGAGGTGTGTAAACTCTTAACACACACATACACACAGTGTTATTCACAGCAAGTGATCTCCCTTCCCAGCAAATGGGGATGTCCTCAGGATACAACAACACAACCTCCTTTAGGCCATTTGTTTTGTTTGCAGGATTTTAGCACACTCTCTGTTCACCACCTGATCAATCAGTCAGGATGAGAGAGTGGTGCAGGGTGCAGGCAGTGGAGAGATTGTGTGCATGTGTACTTGTGTGGTGAAGGAAATGGGTTGTAATTAAAGTCCTCCCTCATGCTTTGTGACTCTTTAAATGTAGAGTTGGACTTTATTTAGTTTTGCTAAGAAATAGGGGATATTGCAAAATAATGATCATAACCACTAGGAATTATGCTATACATTAGTTTAATTGAGGAAATGTGTTCCCGACCATTCCTACAAATAAAATACAAAAATAGGATTATGTCTGTCAATGTGTAGTGAATGTATGACATTATTGGTCATTTTTATGGTCACATCAACTTTTTTCAAGTTATTATACCCCAACCATCCGCTCTACCTGTGGCTGAATCTAGTAGCTTACCCCTGCTAAAATATTACCAAAAGTTCCATTGAAATCTAGAATGCATTGTGCACTTTAGGTCAAGAGCTTGGTTGACCATTGAACATAATATGCTGTTAAATTAGAGTTTGAACCCTGGGGGAAGAGGTATATTGTTTACAATCCAAGGAAACAGAATTTGAGAGGTAGACAGTATCCCATGGTAACCCTAGTCTTACATCATACTGGCAAAACAGATATTGGTCCAAATCTCTGCACTGTAGGTATAGATGTGTTATCTGTAATGTCTGGTGATGTCAATGATGAGGTTGATGACAATTATTATGATGTTGAAGTCGACGACGATGATGATAGTTGGTGATGATGTCCACGAGGATTGTTATGATGATATTGATGATGATAATAATGACACTGAGGGTGAGTTTGTCTGTTTGTCTGTTGCTTGAATTGTAAATCAGTTGGAAAGATGTTCTGGTCATATCTCTGATACTGTAGCAATCACAATGCATAGTGTACAGAGCATTATGGGTACTTTAGTGTATCATGATACTTCAGCAGCCTAAATGCCTAGTGTACAGAACATTATTGATTCTGTAATACATCACCATACTGTAGCAACCCAAATGCATAATGTAGAGGGCATTATGGGTACTGTAGTGTTTCATGCTCCAAAATCAGAAACATAAAAGACTGGTTAATACAGTATACCCAAAAAATATAAAAATAAACATACACGCAAGTGGAACCACCTTGGTTGGTTGGCTTGTTTGATTGGTTGTTTATTTGTGTGTTTATTTGTTTGTTTGACTCGTTTATATAGTGTGTGTGATAGTGCATGCAGTTGATGCCTCAGGAGCCACTGAGAAACAAAAAAGATGTTATTATAATGAAACTATTTCAATAAAGATTATCCAGATCACAAATGGCCTTGTGTATTAATAAATTACAGTATGTTCCTGAAAGATCTTTTAGAGGTTCTTCAAATGAAAACTGTTTTTCAGAGAACCTCTTCAAATAGGCTCTTTGAAGATCCCCTGTTCAACATTTCCTATACGAAAATTGGGGGACTTTTGAGTGGGCAGATTCTTCAAATGATTCTTTGATGAAGGAGTTATTTTTCCTCAAAGAACCTGTAAGGTTTTCCCCACAGAGGAATTTAGATTTTGAGTGCATCGAAACAATCCTCCAAAAACATTTTGTTTTTACCAACTACTACACATTACATTTATTTTCTTTGACTCTTTAGCATTCATTTTCGACATTAATTAAAAATGCATTCCACGACTTCTGCAGATAACATTTTCTTTGGGATGGGGTGCAGGATATGTATCTGCATAACCCACATGTACATTGGGGAGAACAAGTATTTGATACACTGCTGATTTTGCAGGTTTTCCTACTTACAAAGCATGTAGAGGTCTGTAATTTTTATCATGGGTACACTTCAACTGTGAGAGACGGAATCTAAAACAAAAATCCAGAAAATCACATTGTATGATTTTTAAATAATGAATTAGCATTAGATTCCGTCTTTCACAGTTGAAGTGTACCTATGATAAAAACTACAGACCTTTACATGCTTTGTAGGTAGGAAAACCTGCAAAATCAGCAGTGTATCCAATACTTGTTCTCCCCACTGTATCTCAGCTAGATTTGACATTTTGATGGATTTGATGTAATGGGGCAGTTATCAGAGTATACATAAAATAGTATGTTATTTTTCAGTTAACCGTTTTGGTTTCACTTTTATAACCAATGGCTAAAAATGTCATTATGTCACCAAAAATATTTAGTTACTGTATGAGTTAACAGAATACAGACTTCTGAATGTCCAAAATACTCTGTTGTCAAATGGATGTCTTGGGTCAAAACTGCAATCAAAGCGACTGTTTCAACAGCCAATTGTGTCAAAGGAGAACGAGGACCACTGTAGGACAGAGATCGTGGTGGATCCTTAATAGATCAATTGCAGATGAAAGTGCCACGATGGAAAGCTGGCAGCACACATTGGCATGGCCTCATAGGCCTCCGAAATGGAGTGACACACAAAAAAGCACAGCCCTGCATGTATATGGGAACATACACAATCAGGCAAAATGGCCAGAAAGAGCCCACAAACAGCTCTGAACTGGATTTACAAGTAGGTCAGCCAGACTAGGTGACTATAAGGGAAAAGTAGGATTTCAGCCAAACCTTGATGAAAACAGGGCAAAGATCATCTCAGATGAGGTAAGAGGGACACAGTTCACATGTACACAGACACACAGTTACACATTGCTTCTCCCTGAAGATCGCTACCCGGAGACTAGAACCTGAGAACACACACACAAAAGTGAGTAGAAAGAGATCAACAATGAAACCTAATGTATATTAATGCTTTATAGTTTCTACGGTTTAATCTTGTTACCCAAATGACAGTTGTTCACAGTATCCGTAGCTATACATGACTATGGATTGACGTGTTTTGGGTTTAAGCTCAGTGATATGATATTGTTGTATGTGAAAGAATGAAATGACAGAAAAAAATCTTTTAGACCAGTTTTGTGAAAAGAGAGGGTAAAAAAATCTAATTTTCCTCTGATATCTTTTTTCATGGATTTCAAAATATTTTTTATAGGTAACTTTTTATTATTTTAATAATTTTCATGGATTTCATAAATTGTTTTACAACTAATTGTATGACTTTTTGGGGCAATTACCAATAATATTTTGGCTTTAAGTACAACATGCATATTTCATTGCACCCTACTTAGATTATAATGTTATGAACTGTTACAATATCAGGTCAACAAATTCTGAAATGAGTTGATAAAAAATTGCCTCTACTGCAATGTCAACAATCATTGTAGAAATGATTGCATCAGTAACAGAAACAGAGAGATTGAGATGAGAAAGCTAGAGGCAAAATAGATATAGGGGGATTAAACACAGAGGGTATATATACTTTAGTAAATCCTGATCAAACCATAAAGATATATATATAACATGTACTATTAACTACAGGGCTACTCTTGGTTTCGTTTAGCAGGCCATCAGGAAACAAATTAATAATCTAGTATATTATAGTTATTCTGAAGTTTTATGTTTTGATATTAAAAAGTGATATGTAGAGCATGGTAATATTTTCAAATGGCTGTGGTTTTTCTGGTCTCCAAATTTCTTTAGGTAAAAACATTATTAATTAAATAAATATGCAGACACCCACTGAGTTTTGCAATCCTGATCTAGGCCTAGTTAGAAGCAGTCTGGAAAACCAGGAAATGTATTTGTTTTTCAACTTTATTTATGTTTGTATCATCCTCAATAGTACTCAATACATTTCCTGGTTTTCCATAATCTATAAAGGCTGATGTTTACAATTCAAATGTTTCCAGCTGGAGCAAAATTAGATGTGTGAGCAGTTCTAAGGTCATGACTAATCCTTTGTGTCCTTTGCATGGACGAGTGAAAGAGATGGAGAACTGACAGAAAGCAAAAGTTATAAGCAAGCAAGCAAGTTTATTTATATAGCACAATTCATACATAGAAGCAATTCAATGTGCTTTACAATGAAAATAAAGATTTTAAAAAATGCAATTGAATTAAAACAGTCAGATTGTTACATTTACACAGAGGATATTCCTCTGATAGCACCAGAACTTGCATTACAATTGGTAAAAGATTGCAAAATCGAAAGGTAATAACAACATCATAATAATAAAAATAGAATAAGAATATATAAAATGAAAAAATGGGATAAAAACATAGGAAGCTATAAAAGCAACAAGGCTAAACTGGGTGGTTAAGTTTGTGCTCAGTCATAGGCACGTGAAAAGATAAGTGTTTTTAACATGGAAAACCTTTAAAAATTGATACGTTTGGGGCACGTCTAAAATCTTCAGGTAGTTTATTTCATTTGTGTACAGCATAACTACTTAACGCAGCTTCTCCATGTTAAGTTTGGACTCTACTAGCTGACCTGTGTTCATGGATCTTAGAGCCATACTTGGTTTAAATTCTTCAAAAATATCAGAAATGTATTTGGGTTCTAAACCATTAAGAGATTTATAAACTAAAAGAACCACTTTAAAATCTATTCTGTAACTGACTGGAAGCCAATGCAAAGATTTAGTCCTGGTTAACATTCTATCAACAGCATTCTGAATGAGCTGCAGTTGTTTTACAGTCTTTTTGGGGAGTCCTTTTAAGAGGCCATTACATTAGTATACCCTACTAGAGATAATAGCATGCATGAGCATCTCTTGGTCTTTTTGAGAAACCAAGCCTTTGATTCTGGCTATATTTATAAGATGATAGAATGCTGTTTTGGTGACTGCTTTGATATGACTGTTGAATGTGAGGTCTGTGTCAGAACACCAAGATTATGCACTTGATCCCTAGTTTTAAGAGCCTGAGAATCCAGCTCTTTCCTAATACCTTTTTTGGTTGCCAAACACAATAATGTGCTCTATACAGTGACACAGAGTGTATATTGAGCTGTAGTCATGCGGTTCGAGAGCCATATATATTTGAGTATCATCGTCATATCTGTGGTAGTTGGTCTAGAAGTTGCATATAGAGATTGAACAGAAGCCTTCTGCTAACTGATCCCTGGGGAACTCCGCATGTCATATCCACCCTATCAGATTCATGATTACCTATGGTGAAAAAGCAGCTCCAGCCATCTAGATAAGATCTGAACCAATCAAGTACTGTCCCGGAGAGTCCTACCCAATCTATAAGTGTTCTATGATCTACAGTGTCAAATGGTGCACTGAGATCTGATAGATTAAAAAAAGAAGATTATATCTGAATCAGTATTTAGCTGTATATAATTTAAAACTTTCATAATTTTAGTACTGTAGTGAGGTCGGAAGCCTGACTGAAATTTGTCTATGAGACCACCTGAGGTCACAAATTTGCTGAGTTGATTGAAGACAAGCTTCTCAATGATCTTGGCTATAATAGTGAGATTTGATACAGGTCGATAGTTGTTCATTATAGATGCATCCAGTGTTCTCTTTTTTAATTGGGGCTTAATGGCAGCTGTTATATAGACATTGGGAAAATACCAGATTGCAAAAGGCCAATAACTTTTTGACTTTAAAAAGTGTTTTAATAAAGTCTGATGGCAGTGTGTCAAGACAACATGTGAAAGCTTTAAGATGTCGAACTGTTTTTTCTAGGGATTTTTTAGCAATTGTATAACATTGTGACATAATAACCAAAGGATGTCTCGTCGTAAGTGATGGTACAGTGTCCTTGTTCGACTGTGTAGTTTTGATGTTCCATCTAATACTTTAAATAATTTCACCAAAACATTTTCTGATGGTCTGTTTAATACTTTTAATTATTTCACAAAAAGAACACGCAAATTCATTGAATTTCACAGATATAAGGAGCAGAGAGGCACTGAGGTTACTACTGGTCATGCAGACACTATCAGGCAAAGACAATGAGTTCACTTTTCTATGAGTGTATCCCCCATACATTCCCCCTCTCATTTCTTCGAATGTGCATGTTATCTGGCTGGTGCTTATCTTGTTTACATTGTGTACAATAACCTTGTGAGTGGAGGTGACACTCCTGTCAGTACAACAGGTAACCCCAGTTCAAAATATATAGAGGATTTTGTCTGAGGCCAGCAGTCTTACATCATTGCAAGATATAGGATTCAAATGCATTATAATCAAGAATTACATCTATCTGATTATGAATTTTTTAGTACAGTAATTTTTTGTTGTTTCACAAAATACATGGCTACAAAAACCAACTGATGTTTATTTTTTTATAATTTGCTCTGAAAAGAAAAGAGACCATTAGAGGTTGTTCAAATTGATACTGTGAGGTAAATACTGTTGATATTAGAGTTGTTAGGATCTCCAAATTGTTCTTTGAGGAACACCTAAAATAAGTTTGACATACTGTTTCAGTTTTAAGTATCCTCTAATAAACTTTGGGCAGGGTCTTTAGCCATAGAGATATTCTATCCAATTTAATTATGTTTCTGCCATTTCAGGTTACTCTAGTAGGGCTTTGCCCAGATAGAAAGCCAACCTGCATATTGGACCTGGAGGTACCATGGCAGACATAGATGCAAGCAACCGACTTGGAGACACCAAGTCCACAGAAACATCCACCAGACTGGTTCACCGAAACATCAATAACACCAAAACTGCAGAAATTAATGACTCCACAACAAGTCACAGTAAGTATTCAACATTGAGAGAAGAGAGGAGCTAAATCTTACAAGATAATCATAGAGATGAATGATTAAAGATTAAATTAACTAATGCAGCTATGACATATATCTACCCTTTGCCACCTAGGAAATTTTGGAACAGCTTAGGAACCAAAGTATGTGTTGATGGTTTTGATTCTTTGCTTGAGTAGGGGAGAAACATGCTGAGGACTTTGGAAATCAAACAATGGATTTGATTCAGTGGAAGGAACATGTACAGGTAGGTCATTGATGTGTGTATACCATTTTCTAATTCAGCTAATTCCTTTATAGTGAAATATGCACGTACAGAATGTAGCCTATGTAAATGCATCCATTATTTTGTGATGAGTGTGACCTACCAAACAATCTTTGAGCTAGATGTTATTTTTCCAACCAGTCCATTTTGCTAGCCATCAGCTTACCCAATTTCTTTAAACTCCTTTTTCTGGCCTTCATTGTAGCGAGTCAAGAGCGAGGTCCTGGAACAGATGCAGAGCCAGCTCAGTGGCCTGCTGGACAATGCCCTAATGGAGTCCTTTCAGAAATTCACACAGAATGGGCACTATATCATGAAGGACGGGTCAGTCTTTGCCCATAATGCCAATCCAAACAGGTAATGCCCTATTGTTACGCTTAGTGATATACTACACCAAGCTATACATTACCAGAATTTACATACTTTACTTGAAGAAAAAACAACATACAGTTTAGGACCAAATGTCCTTTAGAAAATGTCATTTCTGTTCTCTTGTTGATTAGCTAAAACCTCTGATGCATGCCAAAAAATATTTAATGTTCAAATTGTGTGGCTCACTATTTTACCATAGTAATAAGACACATTGGGGGTTTGTTGTATATGGCCAATAAACCATGGTATACCAAGTGATGTATCTGTTCTTATCTGTGGTATAGTGGCTATATACATACCCCTTGTACCTTATTGCTAATGTATGTTTTTTCTCATCAGATGCTGGGAAATGTTGGCAACATGCTATTGTGGTTATATTCTTATACAAAATGCATTTATTATTTTCAGAACCCAGATGGAAAAAGATGGAAAAGTATTTATGGAAAGAAGATCCATTCTAGAGTAAGCATTTTATTGTGTCTGGGACACCCTCAATGGATACCAGAAAATCTTAATCATTAGATTAATGGGTGACTTTGGCCAAGTTAATTGTCATTTGACTTACCTGGTAATATAATGGAGAAATATGAATTCACTGAATCTGTTGCAATGATATACATTTGAATCCTCTTTACCTTGGTATTTAGGATTAGCTCACTCTATCTAGAGCTTAAGCTTGCCTAGAATGCATCTATAGACGTATGTATAAACACAAAGGTTGAGCTATCCTTCCACCCTGTCTTTTCATGTTGTTTTGTATCGTGTACGGTGCATCTTTTTAACACCTTAAATATTTACTACATGAAATTACAATGAATATAACTAGGAGCTTTAGCCACTGATCAACACAAAATCCATTATATCAAATTAAAAAATGTGTTCTACACTTTTTTTCTAAAATAAGTACCATGAAAAAAAAATAAGTATCCACCTCCTTCAGTCAATATTTAGTAGAGCCACCTTTGGCAGCAATTACAGCTTTGAGTCTATTTGGATAAGTCTCCATCGGCTTTGCACATCTGTACACAAAAGTTTTTGCCCATTATTCTTTGTAAAATTGCTCAGGCTCCATTAAGTTGGTTGAACAACGTTTATCTCTTTCCACAACTCAGTTGGATTGCAGTTCCAAACATTGACTGGTCCACTGCAGGCCACTGACCTTTTTGTTTTTAGCCACTTTAGTGTGGCTTTGGCTGAATGCTTGAGGTCATTGTCCCGCTGGAAGATGAATGTTCTTTTGAAAGTCCCATGGGCCTCATTTATCAAGCATTCATAAAAATATGTGTATGAACCATGCGTGGGATCAATTCTACACAATATATCAGACTTATCAATATAAATGTTTGGCTAAGAATTTATGCAAATCCATAGCTATGAGCATGTAAAATCTCAAGTATTAGAAAAAGGAACTTAATGGTGGACTAGATAGAGATTCTTACGTTTTTGGGTTGCATTGTTGTATTTCGAATAAGGCATTGTATATTTTCCACTTGCTTAAAGGGATAATTTGATCAATGGGTAAATAGGGGCTTGACATAATGCAAATAGTCAAGGTTGTGCATGAAATCTAAGCCGTTTTACGCTTGTTTTATAAATGACTCCCATGGTCTCTTGCCGACTTCAGCTGGTTTTCTTCCATGATTTCTCTGTGTTGCATCCATTTTGCCCACTTGCACAAGCTTTCCAGACCATGACACAGAAATGAATCCCAGTGCTGCCACCACCATGCTTTTCATTATGGATGGGGTTCTCAGGATGTGCAGTCTTGTACCAAACTGTGCTCAATGCTAAAGCCAAAATCGCTAGCAAGTATTTGATGTGAGTTGCTTTCTTTTGCCGCTCTCCCATAAAGGCTACATATGTGAAGAACCTGTGCTATTTTTGCAGTATGTATAGTGTTTCCCAACACAGTTGTGGAAGACTGTAACTCCAATATAGTTGCCACAAGCCTCTAGTTTACATCCCAGACTAGTTCCCTTCTTTCCTGGATAAATACACATTTGCACCAAGTACTCACAATTTCTTAACAATGGACTATGCTATGGGGATAGCTAATGCCTTGGAAATGTTACAATATCCTAACCCTCATGTGTGGTTTTGAAGAATCTTATTCTTGATTTGCTTCAAATGTTCCTTTCAGTTTTTTGTTAGTACAGTAACTTTTTACTTTCACAAGATTCCACACCTTCACAATAGTCCTTTGAAGGGCTTTGAATGTTTCTTGGTCTTCATGATGTCGTTTTTGTTTGGAACTGAACTAATCAACTAAAATAACCTCCCAGAAACAGATGTGTTTAACCTAAAATCATGTAAAACACATTCATTGCACACAAATGGACTTTATCCAACTACTTCCATGACTTCTAAAGATCAGTTGCACCACAGCTCATTTGGGTTTGTCTTAGAAAAGGGGGTGAATATTTATACAATCAATTATTTTCTGTTTTGTATTTGTAATTCATTTTTATTTGCACATTTACATTATGGAATGTTTTGTGTTGCTCAGTGGCAAGGGGGATCAATTCTTTTGAGAGCCACTTTACATCATCTGTTTTGAAATGAGTAAAAAACATGAATTGCTTGTATTGTGTTTCCCTTTTTTATTATTTGATAGACTGATCTTTTTCTCTTTATAGTGAGCTATTTGAGATCAACCACATCAGGACCATATATCACATGTTCATATCCGTCCTCTTCCTCTTCATCATCAGTACGCTAGCTGTGGACTACATCGACCAGGGAAGGTGTGCATTTATAATGTGTGTGTGTGTGTGTGTGTGTGTGTGTGTGTTCACAAGCATGTGTGGAAATTTTGAATTTTGTGTCAATCATGTGGAAACAGGTAATTGATCATGTGATCACTTTTTCACAAGTAGTTTGATGTTATCCTGTTACCTTCACCTAAGATGGCTTTCCTTGAACCCACGGAAACCAATGTTTTGTGACTGGTTGTGTGAGCATGCCATTCCACCCGTTGACCCATGTGACCTCCTGTTGGAGAAGCAGTTGTGATGCGGATGGTGTGGTGTGGATAGCTATGATGAAGTCTTGCACAATCGTCTAATTCATTGGGCATTGTTACATCAAGAAGGGCAGTAGATATCTAATTAGCATATTTTTATTGAATAAGACTGAAACTGGGTGAGGGAGACAAAGGGCATGCCTTACTGGAGGGCATGCCACACGAACTGTGGGAATCGACTTATAGCCAATACTCACTGGGTGGCTGCCTCATAGAGGCAATATTTTGATTGACAGCTCAATCATCTTCACTGCTGAGTTTCTACCTTTCTGTTATCTGTTTTCCTCATCCCTCATATCTCCCTCAACCTCACTCCGTGGCACCTCACCAACTGCCTGTCTAGATTGTGTTATTCTGCCCTGAGGAAGTTAATGCTCTAGGAAAAAGCTGCATGATAAACCAACGGTCTCTCACTCCCTTTTCACCACTTAAAAAAAGAAATGTTTCACTGCTAATCTACATTTGTTGTTACCAAACCATGTGACAAGTAACATGTTATTGTTTAATTTAAACTCTCTTGTGTTCTCTTTCCCAGACTGGTTCTTGAATTTGATCTGTTGTTCTATGCTTTTGGGAAGATGCACACAGTAGTGTGGGCATGGCTGTTGATGTTCAGCTACACCCTAGCTGTTCCCTACTACACCCTTACTCTATGGGGATCTCTCTACCACCGCAGCTCGGCGAGGCTGGTGCAGACGCTGGGTGCTGGGCTGGTGCTCTGCGTCCTGCAGAGTGCCATCCTGGGGGTCTTCCCTGTATATGTTGTCTTCCATTACCAGCTACCTCCAGCCTCTCGATTCATCATGATATTGGAACAGGTATGTATGGATGTGTTGGGTTCGATTCAGTATGTAAACTAAAAATGCAATGTAAACT
The DNA here is from genome assembly GCA_016801105.1 of Esox niger. NCBI lineage: Eukaryota > Metazoa > Chordata > Actinopteri > Esociformes > Esocidae > Esox > Esox niger. Next base: position 28,430 of record JACXGJ010006632.1, read on the forward strand.
TTCTTTTGTTTATTGGTATGTATTTTTTGCGTAATTTTTTTTTCTATGATAGAATCAGTGGGTAAATATTGCAGATTTTTTTTACTGAAAGAGCAGTAGGTCAGATTTGAAACCACAGTGCAGCAGTACACATGAACCAGAGACCTCGGATTATACCAGTGACCATGTATTTTTCAATGACAGCTATTAATAATCAATAGATGTACACAACCTTGACCTGTGAACCTACAACAGTGCACTGGAAATCTGTCCAATAGTGGACTGTTGAGGGAGATGTAAGTAAACACAATGACATAAATAAGATAAGCATAAATATACTGTATATTATAAAAGTAGCGACCTTGCATATGCTTGTTACATCTGTGTTTAAATATGTCTCTGGGTTGGACTACATCTCTTATCTCACCAGTGACATTTTCAATGAAAGGTTGCCTTTATTATAATTACCATCTAGGTCATTTGTTATCTTTTTTATATAGCATGCAGAATGATTCATAAGGTCAGTGTGTCTTTACAGTTGGCAGGAAAAAAGAGTAGGCTTTGGACTGAGCAATCAGCCCTGGGTTCAAGTACTATCTGAAATCATTAGAAATTACGTAGCCCAGCCAAACTGCAAATACCCAGGTCTAAGGGTTTGTCATGATAGACTCATGTCTTTATTAAATTAGTTAATAACTGTATTTGCATATACTTACAGTATAACCTATTATACTTGGCTATATTTGGTCGATTTAATTAGTGTAATATGTACATTCTGTCTATCCATTATTAGATTCGTTTTCTGATGAAAAGTTACTCTTTCATTCGAGAGAATGTCCCAACCATCCTAAACCACATGGCAAAAGAAGGTAATGGCAAAGATAATGTAATTTTAGTAATGACAAAAATTTCTTGAGTGGAGTGTTTACCTGCCCAGTGAAAATGTATTGTAAATTTGGGTAATTTAACAGATCCTCTCAATCTAGGCTGAATTATCAACTGTGCATTCTACTAAACTATCATGTCTATTAAACTGCTATTATAGTGACAATGATAGTGTACCGCCATAATTCACCAGTACTTCAGACTGAATGGCTAGCTGACTGACAAGCTGGCTGGCTAAATGGCTGCAAATAATAACATTGTGTCTCTCAGGAGAGGGCCCCAGTTTCCCAAGGTTCTCCAGCTATCTGTACTTCCTGTTTGCTCCGACCCTGATCTACAGGGAGTCCTACCCAAGAAATCCCAAAATCAGATGGAACTATGTTGGTGTAACATTTCTTAAGGTACATAATTTTTCTTATTTTGGTTATAAAATGAATTGAAAGTAGCATAGTCTTGAGTCATTGTAAACTACACTTTAAGAAAAAAAGCTGAACCAAGAACATTCTTTCAATTTGGCCCTTCAGGGAATCCTTTTTGGTGCTAGGTAGAAATATGCAGAGAATTCTAACTAGAACATTTTATGTAGGGATCTGCAAAGAATTACCTTTAAATAGTCCTAACTAAAACACACATTTAAGGGTTCTACACAGAATCCTTAATAATGGGTGCAATCAAGAACCCTTTAATTCTTTAATAGAACCCTGTGGTTTTACATAGAGCTCTCTGAAGCATTCTAGCATGAACCCCTTTATCAGTGAGGGGTTCTTCCCAGAGCTTTCTTTGCAATTTACAAAATGGTTTTATCTCAAAATGGTTCTACATAAAAACATTGCTAAAGGTTAATCCAATAACCCTTCTTTCTAGTGGCAGTTATTTTGTAAACCACCTATAAAGTGTTATTCCTACAAGCATAAATACGAAAATGTTATGATGTAGCTTACTCAATTATCTTTCATTCATTATCTTGTTTGATTTAAAATAATTACTCCACCGCCGCAATAAACAGCATGAATCCTCCGGGCTGAGACAGGGGGTCCAGAGACACTGTGGCACTATCTGAGGGGAACTGTTTTCAGTCATCCACTTCCTTATGTCTGAAACATATGCTTCCAGAGTAGCTAATGTTGGGGCTTCTCCATGTTTCATCAATATTTACAACTGCGTTTCATTAGCAAAACAGCGGAAATTGATATTGAGACTCCAGGTGACTTTACCCTGAGACAGCATGAAAACAATAGTGGTCCCAAAATCAAGTCTAGAGGAACACCAAAACATACCTTTGGTTTGTCAGAGGACAGGCCATCCACACATATTAACATAGATCTTTCTGATAAATAAGTTCTAAACCTAACAAGAAAGTGTCCGTGTAGACGAAAATAGATTTTCTATATCTCCAAGCAATGGGAGCGATTAATGGTATTGAAGGCATCATTAAGCTCAAGAAGTAATAGGATGGATACAGATCCTTTGTCTGAAGCCATTAAAGGATAATTTATCACATTTATGAGTGGATTCTCTGTGCTATGATAGGGTCTGAAACTGGACTGGACTATTTTAGAAATATTGTTTGTCCTCAGGATGGCACTGAGTTGTTGGGAAACACATTTTTCTAAGATTTCTGAGAAGAACAGGGGTACTATAATGACCTATAATTGTTTAATATATCCGGATCAAAACCATATTTTTGGGTAACACTTTGGGTAAAGCCCATATATTTAACGCATTATACACCACTATGCATGTACTCATAATGCAGTATATTACAGTAATTATGCAGTATAAGCATAGTTATAGACACTCGTTAAGACTCACAAAGACATGATGTTTAATATTAATACTCATAATGCATTATATGTATAACTCTAATGATCTATAATGTACACAAACATAGTGCTTCACAATTACTGGGAAATCTTTCTTTAAGGATCATACAGCATTATAATTACAAACACTGTGATTCAACGAAAAGATGTGGTCAATGAGCAGCAAATCATTAATAGTGCATCATCTTTTTCAGGGTGCGATATAGCATACTTATGAGCCACTATAAAGTCATCTTTGATTGCTTTAGGTAGTGATGAAATGTCTAATCACACAAACATGATACACCCTAAGACATTACTATAATATTGACTAATAAATGTATTATTATATTTTTATGCAGAAATATATTGGTTGATGCATTTATTGGCAGGTTTGGTCCTCCATTGTAAGGCAAAAATCCTTTTGAAAGAGGGTGGTACCTTTCTATACCTATGGTATATTTCCTATATATCCTATATAAAATTGTATCTAATCTAATTCTGCATTGAAACTGTATACAATTACATAAAAGTACAGAGGTGAAATCAATAAATGACACCACGTGAGTTGATACATACAGTATATGCAGTATAGAGAGATTAATTACAAAATATGTCGTTTTACTTGTATGCATACTGATAAGGTACACTCCCATTCAAAAGATTGAAGTCATTTAGAAATGTCCTTGAAAAAATAAATGAGGACATATAGTCATCGACAAGGTGTGAAATACAGATTTTTTATAATAATTGTCCCCTTCAATCTTTGCTTTCATCAAAATTCTCTCCATTTGCACCAATCACAGACCTACGGCATTCTAGCTGTCAATTTGTTGAGGTAACCTGAAGAGATTTCACCTCATACTTCCTAAAGCACCTCCCACAAGATGAATGGGCTTGATCCAGTCAGGGGAGAAAATCTGATATCAACTTCGGAGGGGACAAATACATGACATTTTCTCAAGAGCAGTTATTGAGTTGGACACAAAAGTAGTGCTGTAATTCTGTTTTAGTTTGCGCCATTGGTTTGCTCATTACTGTAGCTCTGTAAATGCAGTTATTGTGAGTGTGAACCCTACCAACATAAAACAAACTTACTGGATTAACCTCACAATAGCTACGTGCATTAAGTGCCTTTCAGACTGTAGACACAAACAATGTCACCTTGACAGCTGAACAACACTACATTCATTGCCAGCTTCTATTGACTCGAATTCAAACAGCTGCAAAAGAGTGGTTGATGATTCTGTGGCTTGCTAGTAAACGTAAGCTAACCGTTAGCTAACACAGTGTGACCTGTGATTAAATGCAGCGAAAATGAAGGCTGGTGATGGTTATAAATGTGTTTTATTGTACTGAGTGGTAGAAGTAAAGAAATGTCTAACATGCCATTTGTTTGACCTTTGACCTTCTTCCTGAAAGTCAACCACCAACAACCGTCAGATGCTTACTCATACACTGTCGAGATCAGCCGTTTGCAAACGAGTCAGCTCCATGAGCCGGCTCTTGTAGGTGAATGTTGGGAGCCGGCTCGCATATCAGAAGAGCTGAATCTAATTATACAAACATTTTCAAAATTAAGATATGAATAATTAAACAATTTAGTTACCTATAGAGTTAAACAAAGTGCTCAAGCACACACATACGTTCTGTCTGACTGACGTTTATAGCCGCACCGTGTATAAACTGCAATGCAACTTAGATTCGAGAAAACACTTTTCATCATATCTTTTTTGTGTATGTATTCCATAATAATAATGTAATTTTGAGCTACAATAGCCATTTCCAACATTATCAATTTTTAAACTATTTCTGATCAGTTCTGATCAAACACAGACATTTCTAGGTGGCCTATAACATTTGAATGGTAGTATAATGGCCGTAACAGCATATACACCTGCCTAATAATGTGTAGGTAACTGCCATGACCCATCGAGGCATCGACTCCATTCAACTTTGAAGGTGTGCTGTGGTATCTGGCACCAAGACTTTAGCAGCAGATCCTTTAATGTCCTGTAGATTATGAGGTGGGGCCTCCATGGATTGGACCCATTGTCTAGCACGTCCAACAGATGCTCAATTGGATTGAGATCTGAGATATTTTGAGGCCAAATCAACACCATGAACTCCTTGTTGTGTTCCTCAAACTATTCCTGAACCATTTTGTGGCAGGCGACTGCAGGCCGGGGAACACCCCACGAGGGCTGCAGTTTTAGAGATGCTCTGACCCAGTTGTCTAGCCATCACAATTTGACCCATGTCAAAGTCGCTCAGATCCTTACGCTTGCCCATTTTGCCTGCTTCTATCACATCAACTTTGCGCACAGAATGTTCAGTTGCTTCTTAATATATCCCACCCACAGACAGGTGCCATGATAATGGAATTATCCGTGTTATTCACTTCACGTTTCATAATGTTATGGCTGATCGGTGTAGGTTCAGTATTCACCATATGCTGTGAATATATACACGTATATATATATATATATATATA
>JACXGJ010006633.1:0-33582 GCA_016801105.1 Esox niger
ATACCTCCAACATTTATGAAAAGACAAGAAAACTGGCCAGGGAGGCTTCCAAGAGGCCTACAGCAACATTAAAGGAACTGCAGGAAACTCTGGCAAGTACTGGCTGTGTGCTTCATGTGACAACAATCTCCTGTATTCTTCTTATGAATGGGCTATGGGGTAGGGGGGCAAGTGTGTGCAACAAGATCTCACAATCTCACATTCGTTTTCAACGTTTGTCAAGATAAGATAAACATCTACAGGTGAGGAAAAAACTAAGAAATTGTAGTGTTGGGGTAAGTTAGTTGCTAAAATATGACTAGAATGATGGTAAATTAGTTGTTAGGATATTACAAGGATATGGTAAATGAGTTGATAGGATATGACTAGGATTATGGTAAATGAGTTGTTAGGATATGACTAGGATTATGGTAAATGAGTTGTTAGGATATGACTAGGATTATGGTAAATGAGTTGTTAGGATATGACTAGGATTATGGTAAATGAGTTGTTAGGATATGACTAGGATTATGGGAAATTCGTAGTTAGGATATGACTAAGATTATGGTAAATGAGTTGTTAGGATATGACTAGGATTATGGTTAGTTAGTTAGTCAGTTGTTCTTGCAACATTTAAACTGTGCTATGGACACAAGGTCTGTAAACCTGAGGTCATCCTGTAGGATTGTGGGGCAGAGAAGGTAAATGAAGTTGAACCTATCTTAGACTGAACCTGAGGTACCTCGAGAAGCTGCCACTCTTGAGAGCGAATGTGATATGAATTCATTCTCTAGATTATTTTCAGGCTAAGTATTTTGTAGGATGGCTTTATAAACAAACAACATCCAACATCTTTATATATACTAAAGGGCCCAAAATCAAACCCTGAGGAACTCCTTTATAAACTGCAGTGAATTTAGATTCACAGCTATCATTCACAACACCCGAGTACTATCACTGAGAGTTTTGAAACCATACACAGGTGTCCTTTTCAAGCCCAAGGAAAACAGTTTTTCCATCAAGATAGAGTGGTTAACAGTATCAAAGGCCTTTGCCAGGTCAATAAATAGAGCCACACAACATAGTTTCCCATCTAAGGTTTTAACGATATCATCAACTACCAGCGTGGTTGCATTAATACTATGCTATGGTCTAAAACCCATTGGAATTGTCTTCAATATGTTATTTTTATTTAAAAAACAATGCAACTGTATGTTTACTAGTGACTCCAGTATTTTAGCCAGATAGGACAGTTTAGAGCTAGGTCAATAATTATCAAGGATATTAAAGTCTCCACCTTGGTGAAGTGGCAGCACGTGCAGTTTTCCAGATCTTTGGAATAACCTCAGTTCTTAATGTCAGATTCAAAATATTTGCTGGTGCACCCGAGATGAATGGAGCTGCCTTAAACAGCAAGCATGGATCTGGATTATCAGGATCTGAAGAGGTCTTAGCGTTTCTCAATGTTGGAGCATCAAGCACTTCATTTTCTGTGAACATTCTCATGGAAGCCTTGACCACTGTCAGATGTTTTCAGCACAAACACCTGGTTAACATTCTGTTAATTTCACTGACTATCAAGTGATGTGGCAGTAGAATGATTTTCAAGGATGTTGCCAGTTGAAATAAAGTGGCTGTCAAAAGCATTAACAATGGTTTTCCTGTTAGTAATAGAACCAGTCTCCAAAACCAACTGCTTTGGTAAGATAGAATTTCCGGTGTGTATCAATAATTTTACTGTTTTCCTGGATTCTGCTTGGTTGCCACTACAATTAAGTAAAGCAGAGACATAATAGTCAGATTTTGCTTTTCTAATCAACTTAAACCTAAGCCAATCAGAACATAAATATGTTTGTCTAGACCTCATTTCGATTATAAATGGCCTCACATAAGTCAGCAGGTAACCAGGGACTTGATCTATTCTGTATTTGTGCTTTTTTATGTGGGCTTGCTTATCAGCAATGTTTTTTTAAAAACTAGTAAAATACTCAAAGGCTAGCTCAGTATTAGTAAAAGCTAATGCAATCCAAGTTGATATATTCAAAAATAATATTTATATAAAAAAGCATGTTCATTAAAATATTTCTGAAGCAAGATAAGGCCCTGTGATTCTATCTTCTCTGACACGTAATATGGGACAGTGGTCACTAACATCTAGTGGAAGGACACCACTACCCAGATACTTGTCTGATACATTTGTTAAAATGTAATCAATTAGCGAAGACGTTGAAGGAACCTCAAGGTTAGGCCTGGTGGGATTTTTGATTAGACTGTGTAAGTGTGTAAGGTTCAGCTCATTACAGAACTCTTATATGCCACCTGAGTCCTGTGTTTGCCAGTCCAGATTAAAATCGCCAATGATAACAACTTCAGAGCATACAAAGTAGCTAACAAATCCGTTAACTGATTGAGCATATTTTTCATTGTAGAGGGCTGATGGTATACAACACAAGTTGTGACATTGCAATTGTTTGCTAGTGTTAATCTTAGGGCTAACGATATATATTGCTTTTTGATGGTAACAGATTTGACCACAACTACTTTTTTTTATAGATTGCTACACCCTCTCCTTTACTCAGACTATCTGCTCTGAATACATTGTATCCATCCAGAGCTATATCTGCGTCATTGATGCTCTTAGTTAATCACGTTTCAGATAAAATCGGAATATCCGGATTTGCCGGCTGCACTAGAATCTTAATGGAGTCCAATTTAGAAAATACACTTCTTACAATTAACTGCAAAAAAACAAATCCACTGAGGTTTTAAAAAACGAAAGGAATTTCAATAAAAACAGGATTACCACCCAAACCAATTGGTCTAGAGGAGATATGACCAGTAGAAATGGGAAACATATTTCCAGGGTTAAAGCCATTTGGCCTGTAAATTTGACTATTCACAGCATGACATGCTCTCAGCGTAACCAATGGCATAGTGTTACATACAGTGGAACATGGATCACAACTCTTTTTCATAATAGAGGACTGTCATTTTTAGGATACATGTTGGGCTTCCAAAGCGAATTGCTTTTGTCTACAAATGCAACCCCATTCGCTTTGCAATAGCACCTGAAGTTTTACTTGGAGTGAGGACAGCGGGCTAAAATATTCACCTCCTCTAATTGGAGGGAGAGAACCAGAATTGACTGGTCACTTTCGGTGACTGTAGACAGCCAATCAACTTAATAAATTCAGCTTTCAATTTCTCAGTAGCGTGATTTTTTAGGTAATTAAAACCAACATGTACTACAACAAACTCAATGTCTGTATTGTGAAGAAGAATCACAGGGCGACGCTTGGTAATATGAGCGTTCTCGCTCCGGGATAGAACAGGGTATCAGCCCCAGTGACCCGACCGTCTCTCACCGTCGAGCTCCCATTGACCAAGGCTGGCGCAATTCTCCCACAAATCGATGAGGGAGGTACAGCCAAGATGTGGGCCTTAGCCGGACGAGAATGCCGGTTTTCAGGTTGCACCAAACTTTTGACACCGTTCCTCATATATGGAGCATTCAATTGCTGGTAGTTCACCTTGGAATGGGCCAAAAGACAAACCGATCCAATTCATGGGAGTTCATAGTGAGCACAGAGAAGCTGTCGTGAAGTGCCAGAGTATCTGAGAGCTCCGGCACCGGGGATGAAAATAAGAGGTACTTTCTGGACTTGCACTTTCTCCTCCATCTCCTCACGTTTGCCCAGCTGTTTGCTGTTGGGTCGGAGGACACATTTCTCCCCAGCGGAGGAAAGCCCTCAGATTCCCTCAGCGTGGAATTCATGGTAAGCTCTTGTTTGTGATAACCACGTAGTGATAATACACAAATGTCCCTTTCTCTAAGCTGTTATTGCAAACTAATTACAAATTGTTGTAACTCAGTAATACGAGTGCAGTGTTCGCATATAAGTCTGTTCAGCATCAAGAATGTGTTCAGTGCATTTGAGGACATTTGGCACACGCCACAAGTGGTTGCGATAAAATCTTCTATATAGTAGTCAAGAGGACTCGCTAAGTCCGTAAGACAAGATCACAAACAATCTTAAAGGGGCTGCTGCTGGCAATTCGCCTCATAATCAGGTAAATGTTTTAGAAACATTTAATGATACTGAGCTTTAAAAAGGTTTCACATTATTCACCTGGGTATTAGGATCATAGCAGAGCTAGTCAGGGACGCTGTCACTTCACCAACAAACAGAAACAACCCAATAACATCGGAGATCAAGGTTGTGACAACTCAACACTACTTGGCCACAGGGCAAATGCTATGCAGTGGAGACAAACTATGTATATCTCATCTGTCGGTAGAATATTAAACCAAACAATAAATGCCCTCCCCAGACCCCATATCTTGCCCCAAATCATTTGGTTTCCTCGTGATGTTCGCCAACTACAAAGAAACAAAGCCGACTTCATGGCCATAGATGGACATCCCCAGTGCAGTTGGTGTTATAGATGGGTCACATAATTCCATGAACTATTGCACCATCAAAAGATTAACATGCATTTCTTTACGAGCAGCCAGACATGTAAAAGGCTATATTTGGTGTTTTTGGTACAGGCATTAATCTCTTAATCAACACACTAATTAGCCGTAACACTCATCCTACATTTACTTTATTTCAATATGGCAACATGACACGTCCTCCTACAGCATTGCTATGATGAATTCACTGACAGAGACCTCTCCTCTATCGGCCAATCACAGTGGGCATAGTAAGTAGGCTTGTTCGTGGAACACGACATCATCCATAACAGCAGGGTCAACGCCGCCCTTTCTCTTAGCTTAACATGTCTCCCCATTCCTTAGTAAAAGTTGGTCTTCGCAGCTTTGTGAATAGGTTTTAAAAGTAAACTCTTAGCTAGGAACTTTTAGTGCTGTTTATGAGTCCTGTGTTAATAAAGCCCTACCTCTCCTTTGCCCTCTAGTGTCCAGATTTCTAGTCATAGAAAGATGTTTTCCCTATTCTGGGAAGTGTGCGTGTGTGTGTGTGTGTGTGTGTGTGTGTGTGCGTGTGTGTGTGTGTGTGTGTGTGTGCGTGTGTGTGTGCGCATGTGCGTGCGCATGCACGTGTGTGCGTGTGTGTGTGTGTGTGTGTGTGTGTTACTGAAGGTTAAAGTGACTCTGAGTATGTACTGGAAGGAAGCACTCTATTCAACATTTTATTTTTTATGTTAATTTGACAGAGAGCGAGGAGGGAATGCTGAAAAGAACAGTGAATAGTTTATTGACACACAACTGGTAAATAAAAATAAAGCAGACGAGGTAAAAAAAGTAATTGAAACAGAAGGATGAAAAAAGTGAGGGATAAACGTGAACAATCCAGCAGAGTGGATGAGAGACAATGTATAAAAGGAAAGTGGAAAAAAAAATATGAAAGAGAAAAAGAATTGATGAAATAAAATTAGAGATAAAATGAGATTGAGGGATTGACGTAATAAAATGAGAATAATATGAAGAGATAAAAGACAAGATGTAATAAATTACAAAATGATGGAGGGATGGATGTAAGTATAAAGTAATAGAGGGATGTTGGTAAGGACTGATAGAGGGATGATGGTATAGATAGTTCGAGGGATGAGGGTATAGTGTGAAAGAGGCTTGAAGGTATCGAGATGTTAGTGGGACACATGGTGACTCCACATGCAGATTATATGAATGAATGAGCAGCCAAGATAGACACACACACACACACCCACAGGGTGTGAAACACAGCTCTGTGCATTGTGTGTTCAATTTCAGCACCAAACCAACACAATAGATCAAGACCAGAGACTTCTGGCCTGCTAGTACATTGTGGATAGAGAGACATCTGGCCTGCTTGGACACTGTGGATAGAGAGACATCTGGCCTGCTTGGACACTGTGGATAGAGAGACATCTGGCCTGCTTGGACATTGTGGATAGAGAGACATCTGGCCTGCTTGGACACTGTGGATAGAGAGACTTCTGGCCTGCTAGGACACTGTGGATAGAGAGACATCTGGCCTGCTAGGACACTGTGGATAGAGAGACTTCTGGCCTGCTAGGACACTGTGGATAGAGAGACATCTGGCCTGCTAGGACACTGTGGATAGAGAGACTTCTGGCCTGCCTGGACACTGAGGGCATAGTGGCTGGATAGACATAACATCTGTCTCCAAGGTTTGCATGCTCAATTCCAGCAGTTGCTTATGCTCAAAGCCTGACCACTAAACCACTTGGACTTAAAAGCCTAAACGTAATTGCACTCACACACACTACTCACACACACACACACACACACACACACACACACACACAACATGTAGAGACCAATGCACATCCACTATATGCATACAGACACACACATTCAGGACGCAGGGGGCTGAAATCAATCATGGTCTGACCTTGGGGCAGAAGGACAAAAGGAGGGTTACGAAAATAGGAGGGTTGCGAAAAAAAGACTTTCCTCTGGCAGAAAAAAACCCAACCCTTTCACAGTGATTAAGGACGCAACGCCCTTACAAAAACACACACTTTTCCTCCTAGACACACACACACACTCTCACAAACACACACTCTGCCCTCACACAAATTTAGCAAAGAGAGAATAAACCAATTTCATCAAGAAAAAGAATTGAAAGATATTGTGCAGGATAGATACAAAATGAGATCAAAGGTGAAAGATAAACGCTGACAGGAAGATAGATAGTTGGATGGATGGATGGAGGACAAATATGGTTTCATCCCTGAAGTGTGTCAGTCCAAATGCATTCAGCAGGTGTCAACATCACGAAAGTACCAAGAACAGGGAATGACTCACAGCTCCATACACAGAATCAAGTGTGTGTGTGTGTATCCGTGTGTATGAGACACTCTACTCATCACAGACAATGTTCTAACCATCTGTTCCCACACATGCTTATTTGCTAAGCCTCCAACACATCTCCTTCAGTGGCTCCTCTTTTCACATCCCCTCACTTCTCCTCTGTCCATCTGTTTAGCGAACAGACTCTGGAGAAAAACATGCTGCCATTGACTCTACGCCTGGAGGTGTGGCTCAAACATATAGGGTCAACCGGGTGTGTGTGTGTGTGTGTGTGTGTGTGTGTGTGCGCGTGTGTGTGCGTGCGTGCGGGTGTGTGTGGGAGGGGGGGTCTTGAAGCTGCTGTGAAGAGACAATACTTCTGAACACCAGTAGGGGGTACTAGTGCCTGACATGGATATAGTGAGATGAGCACATAAGGGAGGGAGAGACAGAGAGGGTGAACTGAGGAGCATAAGTAGATATAGAGCGAGTAGGATGGAAAGATGGACATGTTTTCTTGGAAAGGCAAAAGAGTCAGCAATTGTCCTACATTGTAGATATGTGTTTGACATTGTGTGTTTGGTAACTGTAGGTGTGTGTGGGTTTAAGGGAGAGTGTTTATCCTGCACTTTATTTGTCTTTCTGTGTGCTTGAGAGAGACAGAGTATCATGTCTGCCTATCTATGATATTTATCTCCAACCCCTCTCATTACCTTTGATACGGCTGAGCTAAGAACATGGACCCAGAGGAGAGACAGAAAGAGAGAGAGTGAGAGAGAGACAGAAAGAGAGACAGAGAGAGCACATGAAAGAGGTGTATAGTATTTCCACTCTGCACCTGCTAAATGACTTATGAATGATGCATGATAAATCATCAGCTATTAAAAACAATAATGGAATGATAATCCTGGCTCCTCTCCTCCTATTCTCTCTCTCTTCTCCTATAATGATAGACTGATGAGGGGCCCTGGGCTGCTGGGTTCATGTCATCCATCTTTTCAATTAACATCTCTGTCCTTTTTTCTCTCCATTTCTCTCTTTCCTCTCTCCTTTCTCCCACCAGCACACACACACACACACACACACACACAGTTTGAACTAGATACAACAAACTACGTCCCTCTCACAAATCACGTCATCACCTGTAAAGCATAACGATGGAACATAAAATAAAGAAAACAGCGTTTAGCCTGTTGTTTCTCAAAAACTGTTCATATCACTGCGTACTGTGTAAACGCTAGGATAGACATGACTTAGTTCCCAGGAAACCTGTGTATTCCGAAATATAAAATAACCCGGTTAAACTAAAAACATAAAGAAAACCTGTAATGATGGGAGAAAGCCATGTTCATCTCATCACTCAGCATGTAAGCGTGTCTTTCTGCCTGTCTGTCAGTTCCTCGACTATGAACTTTATGGACCATACAGACTGTATTCTGTATGAACTGATGGTATAACCTGAACGAATATGCTGTATAGACTGCCAGTAGAGACTGCATATATTGTATAGACAGTGTGTATGCATTGACGGTACATATATGGATTGAATGGAATGTGTAGACTGACTATATTGACTGTAGGTACTGTATATATCGATTGACTGGATATACTGTATAGCCTGACTGTATAGACTATGGAATGTAGAATTTCAATTATTGAACACAGGTGTCCATTCAATTAGTTTGGAGGGGGTAGAGAGAGAGAGAACAAAGGACAAAAGGTACAGAAAAGCTATTGCCAGGTCTGTTCTCTGACAGGCAGAATGATATGGTCTGTCTATACACAGAACTTCTAAGTGGTAATTAGTCTCCATGGTTACCTGTTGTAATTCTCTGGCCTCTGATGTCTATCTTGCTGTGTCTTCGGAGCCATCAGGAAACCAATATTACCATCAGAAAACGAATACTATCGTCAGACAACCAATATTCTATACAGACAACCAATATAATCAACAGACAACAAATATTATAAACATACAACCAATATTATAATCAGACAACTAATATTATCAACAGGCAACCAATATTATCAACAGGCAACCAATATTATCAACAGGCAACCAATATTATAATCAGACAACCAATATTATCAACATACAACCAATATTATTATCAGACAACCAATATTATCAACAGGCAACCAATATTATCAACAGACAACCACAATTCTAAACAGACAACCAATATTATCAACAGACAACCAATATTATACAAATTACCAATATTATCAACAGACAACCAATACTACCAACAGGCAACCAATTCTGTATACAGACCAATATTATCAACCGACAACCAATATTATATATAGACAACCAAAATTATAAACAGACAACCAGTATTATCAACAGACAACCAAAATTATAAACAGACAACCAGTATTATCAACAGACAACCAATATTATCAACATACAACCTAAAGGGATATTGCTTACTGTAGAGATGGTAGACAGGCTGTGTGTGCCTGTCTAACGCCAAGGCAGATCTGTATGTACTATATCATGGTCATGGGCAGACTAGAGCGCACTATCTTGTACCTTACAGTACACATGTACATTATTTAGGTGACGCCCTCATATAGGACTTCCAGTAGTGAGTAGATGCATTCCTAACCTGGTCACCCGTGGGGATGGAACAGTGATGTTTCAAGTGTGGAGCTACACGGGATGCCGTGTCTCTTTATCCATGACCTTTACATTGTTTCAATACTTTACACTGGAAGGTGATGCGTGGGTTCAAATAAAGTATTTGGTTTATCTGTGTGCATGCGTGGGTGTGTGGGTGTGTGGGTGTGTGTGTGTGTGTGTGTGGGTGTGTGTGTGTGTGTGTGTGTGTGGGTGTGTGTGTGTGTGTGTTTGTGTGGTGCACATAGTGACTAACTCCACAACTACGTATCCGCGCTTGTGTGTCCTTTCCATCAGGTTCAGATCTCGTTTACTCTAAAACGCAATGCACACACACAAACACGCACAAAACACAAATGAGCAACGCAAAGTAAACAAACTAAATAGGCCAATTAGCTTTTCAAATCACATGCAAATCAGAGTTAAACATGCCAGCCGCTTCAATCAATTCCAGTGAAGCCAGTGAATTAGCGAAAGAAAGACGGGCAACCTTGTAAATATTGAAGAACACACACATGAATATCTTATGTGAAAGCCTGCAAGCTGCAGAAAGCCAGCTACCTACTGTTAGCTAGCTGTCAATCAATGGAATCTCGCTGTCAATCTCAATGGTCACAAGACGGCGAAGGCTGACAAACAATGCTGTGCATGCACACACACACACGGAGAGGAACACACACACGCGAATGCATGTCAAGGAGACAATAAGTCCAATCTGGAATTGCTGTATACACTTCTGCCCAATAAGTGAATAATATTCATCCTTTGAGTTTCTAAGAAGATAACTTTTAAATGCCTCATGACCTTAGTTTAACTGTCATCCAAAACCAACCATGTTTTGTTTGTAAACAAAGTAAATCTAATACCCTAGCATTCAAACAGCCGTATAAATGAAGGTCAGTCCTGGAATTCAGATCTATGTTCATTCCCACTGTAAGGAATACATCAATCAAATTCATTTCAATATTTTTTTTTTAAAGCCCTTTTTACATCAGCAGTTGTCACAAAGTGCTTTCACAAAACACCCGGCCTTAAACCCCAAGGAGCAAACAGTAATGTTGAACTTCCCCCTGTAATATATATTTCCACTGTAAACCATACTTCTCTATAGTAAACCATACATACCAACTGTAACCTATGCTTTCCATCTAACATGACCAGTGTTATTCTGATGTAAGCACTTGATTTCAAACACACTTTTGGTATGGTCCTAGACACACACAAGTACACAAACACATACACACAGTCAAATAACCACCCCCATTGACACCTCATCTCCAATATCCGAGCTGGCAATCTACAGTCTCTCTTTCAAACACAGCAGCCGTGAAAACATATGTGACAGTGAAAGTCCTGTTTGAAATCCCTAGAATGTGTTTGACTCTGTATGTGTGTGTGAGAGTTTGTGTATTTGGCTGCGTAACATTCTACCAAAGAGAGCTGAGCTGAGCGGAGTGAAGAGGTCCACACCTTGCTAACGTGCAGTAGCACCAGGGAATCGGAACTGTGGGTTTTACCTGTCTGATGAGTGTGAGAAAGGGTCTTCGACCTCCCAGTGTTCCCGGAGTGGTGCATCATCTCGCCAAAGATCTGTTCACCCTTTATCCCCTCTACTCAGTCTCCTCTCCTTCACACTCCTCAGTCCTCTCCTTCCCTCTCCTCTCTCCTCTCCTGTTCGGTACTCAGCTCTATTAGTTACAGCTCTTTGTTTTCTTTCAGTCCCTCCTCCAGCGGCAAGGTGTGTTAGATGTGATCAAACAGAGGGGCGCCGGCAGCGAGCCAAAACACCCAGGCTGTAGAGTCATCCACTGCCTGTCTGCCAACCTGTCAGCCCCGACATCAGGACAGGAGTACCTGCTCTGAGTATCCCCTCCTCCTTTTGTCCTCCTCTGTCCCCCCCTATTCCCCCGGCTCACTCCGTTCCTTCAATCTTCTGAGCGGATCCAGCCGAGGTGAGAGACAGGGACGGACGGATGGATTCTCGAGGAATAGAGGGAAAAAAGCGCCTTGGATTCTCAGTGAAGAAAAAGCACCTTTCAGCCTCTTCTAAGCAGCAAAGGAGATGAGCTGGAAAGAGGGAGCTCCATCCTCTGTGTGCACATGGCTGAGACTGGAAGCAGACTCCGCTAGAGCCGCGAGAGAGGGGTGGGGGTGGCTGAGCGAGTGCATATGAGAGAGAGAGAGAAGGCAGCAGAGTGAGAAAATGTGCAAGCGAGAAAGACACCAGGAGGGGAGGGAGAGCATGAAGAGAGACCACGAAACGGGGTTGGATGGGAAAAAATGAGAAAGAGGGAGAGCACCAGAGAGCGAGAGACGGAGGGGTGAAAAGAGAGAGAAAAAGAAGAGATGGATGAGAAATGAGAAAGGGAGGGAGGGGGACAGGGCAGAGGACACTGCGGCTATATTGTCAGTCAGACAGTAGGGCTGTATGAGTGACCTCATTGAGACTTTATGCATCCAAGGCTCATGGAGCAACATACAGAAAGACCGGCTGATGACTTGATGCTGGAAGCCCTCTTTAAACAGCCTGTGCTCTCACCAAGACACCTGGCCCATCCATGCAAACCAGATCCATTCCACTTTATTACAGATGGTCAGTGGTTGATAGGAGTCTTCTGCCATTGCATCGGTGGCAGGTGGCTGAGCCTCTCTATGTGACCACCAGAGGGCAGAGTACAGATCAATTTACCCGCTAACAGACAGATGTGTGTGTCTGTGTGTGTGTGTGTGTGTGTGTGCGCGCGCGCACACGCGCTTTCAGCCCTTGTAGAATTGTAAGGTGTGTTTGGTATCAGCACATTGGCACAAGCACACCCAAACTCAGTGCATGCACACACACACACACACACACACACACACACACACACACACACACACACACACAATCACACATATACCCACATACATACAAATTCACACATACACACACACAGAGTGAAGTATGTGAGTCTACAGGGATGACTTCATCATATCCCAGTAGTCTGGAGTGATAGGAGCCTTGTGGCAGTGCGACTCTAGAGGAGAGGGGAAAGGAGAGTGGAGAGGGGAGAGGAGGGGAGTAGAGGGGAATGAAGACAAGAGGAGGGGAGGACATGAGAGGACTAGAGGAGACAAGAGGAGGGGAAGGAGGGAAGGGGAGAGGATGGAGGGGAGAAAAGTACAGGAGAAGAGAGGAAGGGATGGGAGGAGAAGAGAGGAAAAGGTTTCTATAGAGACCGCCATTCATCATGATAAAAAAACTCATGTGAGACACTAACAAATTGCTTTTCTTGACAAGCCCTTGTAATACTCAATCATGTACACACACTCTCTCCTGGACACAGGCTCCAGCAGGTAGAAGAACATACACACATATATGCACCAAGACTCATTCGGCTTCAGTACAAATGCAGGTAGTTTATCAATGTCAGGCTATATCATTATCCATAGCACATCTGTTTAACAAATTACAGTACAGCTACTTCAGTCATATTCAATAGAGACAATGTATTCTTTCTGCTTCAGTACAAAGTACAGAGATTCAGAGGGCAGGAGAGGGGAAGGGGGATGAAGACAGAGGAGAGTGAAAGACAAAAGACAAGAAAGGTCTGGTGTAGGAACAAGAGGAAAGAGCAAATGAAAATGTCAGAGAGGGCGTAGAGAAAGGAGAAAGAGAAGGAGAGGTGAAGCTGGGATTGCATATTTGTGTGAGATAATGTAAAATCACTTGACTACTGAGGATGGGGAGGGAGAGCAACTATCCCTCTCACCTTTCTGTCCCTCTCCCCGCTCTCTACCGTACCGCATCTCTCACCTTTCTGTCCCTCTCCCCACTCTCTAGCGCACCCCATCTCTCACCTTTATGTCTCTCTCCCCTCTCTCCTGCGCTCTAGAGTGCTCTCTAATTTCTTTCTTGATTGGTTAGCTGTGCTCCTCTGTGCCACCACTACGTCACCCGACTTACCAGTCCCAAACGTGCATGACTATCTGCTGGTCTGTGCGTGTTTATGCCCTAGTGTGGGTGTGCCCCCCTCTCCACATCCCTGTGTGCGTGTGTGCGTGTGTGCGTGTGTGTGTGTGTGTGTGTGTGAGCTGGGGGTTCTCTGCCACCTGCATCTCATGGGAATAGGCTGAAAAGGTTAACTAGTCTTTTCTTAAGCCTTCAACACATGACAAATGACCGTGTTGTAGCCACCGTGCACCTAAAGCCCCACCCCACTCCCTCGCTCTCCCCTCTCTGTCTCGCTCGCTTTTGCTCTCTCCCTCTCTTCTCTTTTGATAGAAAAGGGGTTTTAGTAAAGGAGAAGGAATGTTGGAAAGGAGAAGGAATGTTGAACGAGATCTAGTAAAAGAGGGATGAGAAGGTTCGGAGAGATGGGGAGAGGTGTATAAGGCGGACGGAAGAGGAGAGAACACAAGAGAACAGAGAGAGTGTACATGCTTGCTTGTGTGCAAGAGTTAGAATCAAACCAAATCACACTTTTGTGACTAGAGGCTGAATGAGCAGGAACATTTATAGTAAATGTGAGGCTCTTTCAGGACCACGGACAGCTCCTCCCAGTAGTAAATGTCCCCTTTTCAGGACCACGGACAGCTCCTCCCCAGTATTAAACGTCCCCTTTTCAGGACCACCGACAGCTCCTCCCCAGTATTAAACGGTCCCCTTTTCAGGACCATGGACAGCTCCTCCCCAGCAGTAAATGTGCCCTTTTCAGGACCAGGGACAACTCCACTACTGTAGTAAATACATCATTTTGCAGGACCACGGACAGCTCCGCACCGCAGAAAACCGTACCTCCTTTAGGCCCACGGACAGCGCTTCTGCAGTAGTAAACATAAGCCTTTTTCAGGACTATGGAGAGTCAGTCCATGCAGCCTTCTCTCCCCTGGCTACTTACTGTGGTCGCTGTAAAGACCATTCAGCATAACGGACAGATAATATCATGTGGCCGGGAATGGTATGGATCACGTGACTCTCGTTCCTCAAGGGCCTAATGTCTACCAGTTTACTGTTTCGTCCTTTCACTTTGTGCCGGTTAATTCCTAGACAACCAGGTAAGGGGACACCCTTACTTATCAAGTAAGGAAGGAGGTCAAACAGGCAGACAACACCCAGAGGAATGCGATTGTTGAAACATTCAGTGTATTCAATAAAGTTGGCCTTCAGCTGTACATCATTCTTCAAGCCACTGTGGTCCGTAACACAAAGCAGATTTGTATCAGCATTACATTTCTGGTTTAATTCAGAATTCATCCTGTGTGACTGAATGGGTTCTGTAGACAGGAGGGAGGGGGGTTCTCAGAAAGCTGACGGGTTTAAAGAGAGACTGTTAAAGAGACCCTAATTCCATAGAGGTTCACAGTCAGACAAGCTGCTTTGAATTATCCACACGGAAACGCGCACACACGCACGTCGTCCACACATACAAACACACACACTTCAAATGACATTCATCTCCACAATCTCATTTGGACACCACACACAGATGGTTGTCATTTCATGAGATGCCAAAACACCGGATTTGGTGAAGAGAACAAGAGAGAGGAGAGCCTACTAGACAGGGCCTGAGGAAGAAGCTCTGCTCAGTTTTTACTTTAGAGAAATGTTGCTTATTAATCATTTTTCACATAATTCATTCTCCAAATCTTGGCAAATGTGAAAAATACAAACAAAGGGACACATATCGTGACCTTGGGACTGGAATGTGATACAAACATGACATTTAAAGCACGTTCTTCTGGTGGTCAATTAACATGAAATAAACTGGAAAGAACTGATGTTATTAGTTAATTAATTAAGAAATAAATGAAAAACCGGTTGGTGTTAGATAGAATGTGTAATTCCACTAAACAAGAGAGGGTTGACAGGATGAACTGAGTCACAAATGTGGAGATTTTTACTGAGTTATATCCATGACGTCAGCTGTTTATGGTAAAGACTTGAATATAGATGTCCTATAGCATGTTTATGACCCACTGGGGGAAAGGTGTTACTGGTTATGTTTTGTTCTATATTACCAAAACATCTATGGAACGGCTATTTCACACTTCTAAAACAGAAAAAAAGTATTGATAATAGTTTACTCACTCCGGGTGCCTGAGATCAACCAAGCACCTTACTGCAGAAACTGGTCCATAAGGACTAACAAATTAGGACTAACAAATTAGGACTAACAAATTAGGACTAACAAATTAAGGTAATTACGGAGAACTCTTGTATTGTCAAGTATTGGACTAGAACTGTATCTGTGATATCAGTTTTACTTTAAATTGTTATGTATCACAATACGGTGTAGACCGTTTAGAAAATAGGAAAAAGGAATTGACTACACAACAGTCTGGAGATTTGGGATGTAAAATCGTCAGCGCTGAAAACTTCTGTATGATGCATTGAGCAGAGAGAAACAGCTTGTCTCACGGTGTGGATATGCAGTTCATTATGACTCAAGCTCTATTACCATTAGTCATTACGTCAAACAAACAGTCACACTGGCCTGTTCCTCGTCACTGTCAATGAGCCCTGTTAATGGCCTGAATGACAGGTATAACCAGACAGCTACTTTAGATATCCAGTTTTATCAGCTTTCATGTTATCATTTCATTTACGCCATAGCTTTCTATTATGATTATTAGCATGTTTTCGAGAGGATGGGATTGAAAACAGACTGAAAGAGAGTAAAAGAGACATGGAGATATATAAGTCGAGAAAAACCCGGGCCAGAACCAAAACTACAGATGGATGGTCAGAGTAAGTTGAGGGCCAGAACCAAAATTACAGATGGATGGACGGAGTAAGTTGAGGGCCAGAATGGAAAGCCAGACATAGGGATCCTATGTAAATGGGAACCAGACTCAGAAACCAAAAAAGAACTAGAAACAGACAAGAAGAAACAAAAGGATTGATAATGTTGTACTTTCCTCTGTTCTGCTCTTAAACATGATACATGTACCTCTTGGGAATTAAACCAGACTCACACATTGCCACGTCCTTTCCACGGTACACAAACTGTGTGGGGCCTTTTTCCTGGAAGCAGATATCACTTTAACATTGTATTGATTAAACCAGGCCTTGACATGTCTCAGATACATACACACTAATTCTGTATCTCTCTGTATACTTCCCTCTCTCCCTCTCTCTCTCTCTCTCTTTCTCTTTTTCTCTTTCTCTCTGTCCCGGCCTTCTATGCCCGTCTCCTCTCTCCCTCCCCCTCTATCTCTGTCCTGGCCTTCTATGCCCGTCTCCTCTCTCTCTCCTCTCTCTACCTCTGTCCTGGCCTTCTATGCCCGTCTCCTCTCTCTCCTCTCTCTCTCTATCTCTGTCCTGGCCTTCTATGGCCGTCTCCTCTCTCTCCCTCCCCCTCTATCTCTGTCCTGGCCTTCTATGGCCGTCTCCTGTCTCTCTCCTCTCTCTCTTCGTATCTCCTCCCCTTTGTCCCCCCCATCTGAAGGCTATTATGAAAGCTACCTCTCTGTCCGAACTGAATAGATTACACTGCTTATCTCACTTGGATCAATACCACATAACCAATGGACAAATTAATTGTTTGTGACAAGAGACGGCTGGACCGCAAAATGCTTGTGTAGAAGAAAGACTGAATGTACCTGTGTGTCAGTGTGTGTGCATGTGCGCGCGCGTTTGTTGGGAGTGCATGTGTATCGTGAAGCACAAAAGCAGTTCTCAAGACACGCGCATGTCCCGTGGCTTTGACGGTGCGTGAGAACACAGACATACAGGAGAACACCACTGTAGAAGAGAAGGATACTCATGACTAACGCAGCTGCCAGTGGTGCTACGGACATCTGACAGAGGGAACGAAGGAGAGATGGAGAAAGAGAGAGAGAATGGGATGGAAAGAGAACCAGCGAGGAGTGAGAGGAGAGAGAAAGAGTAGCTGTAGAAGAGACACAGCCACCCATTCAGGCCCGTTACTGATCAGTCTCTTTCTTTTTCTCCAACGTTTCCTCTCTATCAGTCTACCCCTCTCTTTTTTATCCTGTCTTTCTTTCTTCCTCACTTTCTCTTGAGGTATGGGGCAAAATGTCACAATGAAGGATGAACAGAATACAGGAGCTCCCAGAAGAGATGTAAAAATAGATAATCACCTTTTCTCTGACAGCTCTCCTCTTTCACCTCTGTTCATCTAATTCCATCTTCCGATTCTGCACGTCATCCCTCTCTTTCTTCTCCCTGCCTCGTTCACCTCTGATCTCCCTTCAATCTGTCCATTGTTCACTGGTAGACATCTGTTAATATCTCCATCCTGTCTTTCCTCACACCTCTTGTTCTCCATCTCTCCCTTCCTCTCACACCCACATGGATCCAGGAATAGAAAGTTTTTCTAAACAGAAACTCTCCATGTACCTCTCTTCCTCTGTTGGTTTTTGGTAGGTGACGAATTGGTGGACCTTGGACAATCTCTTGCTCAGTACCACCTCTCTCTCTCTCTCTCTCAATGTTGTTCTCCTGCTGCGTCTCCCCACTCTCTCCCTCCTTCTCTCTTCCTCTCACTGTGTAGAAAATCAAGTAGTGGACAGGGTCAGAATATAAATGACTCTGAAGGACAGAGGGGGGGAGAACAACTTTCCACAGAGACCCACACAGACACCTGGACACATACGCTTATGTACAAACACACACACACACATGCACACAGCTCGCACACACACACACACACACACACACAACATGCACAAACACACACATACACACACATGCACGTAAGTGTTCTGAATCAATACTGAATCTCATCTCCTCTCTCTGTCAAGGTGAGAGACAACTGACCTGTGTGTGAGTGTGTTTGTTAGAGGCTGACACAGGAACAAAATTCTCAAAGGTCTAGCATGACCCAGGGATTTGTGTAGAAACAGTCGTGATATTCAAGTCACGAGCGGGCAGGATCAACAGTTTAAAAGAAGGGACATTAAGTACAGTTGGTGTCATGGAAGAAAGGTCTTCAGTCTTCAATCACTATTTGAAATGACATTATAACACGTAAATCAAATTTTAACATCACAACATGTAGTTAAAACACATTTCATTTCAAATAGTGACTGAAGACACATTACATTTCATTTTTACTGCTTTATTACTTTTTTAATGACAATGAAATGACAATAACCCAACTGAACCTCGAGGACTGACCGCCCTGTTTGACTTGCCTTTGTTATGTTTGTTTAATCGCTGGTAATGCAAAAAATGATTTTAGCTCTGTTGAATTAGAAGAGGCGGCCAAGATTTGAGGTTCTCCCATACATGCTAATTCAGACCAATTAATGCACTTCACAAAACATCTTCAGCAGTGATTATTGGTGATATACTGTAGTCTCTACTGCTAGCTGGTCACAGCAAATTTCAGGCTTAACTCTGGAAATTTCAAAGTTACATAGAACAAAAACAAAAAAATCAGCATTTTACTGGTGAGATGATTTGCAGAACTCGTTGGGGGAAATTGGTGTCCGTATGGCAATTAAGGAGGCTCATCGAGGATCTTTGTCAATGAAGAATGTGCTTGTTTTTCTTTGACTTTATTTTACATATTTGTTTTTGATGTGAATTTTTTGTAAACTCGTCTGTTAAAAGACTCCTCACTCTCATTGCGTCTTTCCAGTAAAATTAAGCTAAAATAAAAACAAATCTTCCATCACTCACTCAAAATTCAACCCTCATTCCCTGAGCAATTCAGAACGGTTCTGTCGAGCTGATGAATCATATTCATAAACTATCTATCACATTCAGAGCCTATCTCTCCATTTCATCTGTCTGAATCCAGACTGTATCATCACTCTCCATCATTAATCAATCAGGATGAGGATGTGTATACATTATTCAAAAGACCTATACACACTCATATTACAACCCATCGCTTTCATTTCCTTAATGTGCGTGAGAGGCATAACAGCATAACGGCAGAATTAGATCAGAGTGTGTGTGTGCGGAGCAAACACACACAAACATACAGACCCACACACCTATACAACAAAGGAGAAATGACACCACGTTAATCCACTTGTTGGAGTCTTTCTCTCAAACAAACATGCAGTGTATGTGAGTGTTCATTGAGTGTGTGTGTGTGTGTGTGTGTTATTCATATCTGTGTCTAGGTTTGTGTAGAAGTGTAAGTCTCTGAGTGTCGTTGTTTTGGCAGGGAGATCAGAGGAGGTTTCGGGGTGCATGTGTGTGCATGCGTGTGCATGTGTGTGCTTGTGTGTGTGTGTGTGTGTGAGTGTGTGTGTGTACTGGCTTGAAAGGGAGACTTAGCTTTGAGATGTTTGATGTAGAATAACAACGTCTGCTGACAGACTGCCAAACAATCTATCACAACTCAACACATGGCCCGGCCCGCACACTGTGTGTGTGTGTGTGTGTGTGTGTGTGTGTGTGTGTTTGCAAGTGCAATATGATAATTCATGAGCAATGTTGAAAAGTGCCACAGAAGCTCTGAGGATGTATTGCACAATGACTAACAAACAGATGTGTGAATGTCTCTGAGCTGTGTGTGTGAGTGTGTGTGTGTGTGTGTGTGTGTTGTATGTTTGGGGGGGGTTCCGATGTGTGTGCAGGCATGTGAGAGTTGTGTGTTTTGGACGTTTGTGGAATATGTGTGTATGTTCGTGTCTATTACCCTGCAGATACGTATGGAGGAGGTGTGGATTGGGTCACGACCATCATCCCACACAGTGACACACACATCGCTGGTCTCAGCGGAGAAAGGGTCATATTAGACGTTTGTCCATCATCCCACACAGTGACACATACATCGCTGGTCTCAGCGGAGAAAAGGTCATATTAGACGTTTGTCCATCATCCCACACAGTGACACACACATCGCTGGTCTCAGCGGAGAAAGGGTCATATTAGACGTTTGTCCATCATCCCACACAGTGACACACACATCGCTGATCTCAGCGGAGAAAGGGTCATATTAGACGTTTGTCCATCATCCCACACAGTGACATACACATCGCTGGTCTCAGCGGAGAAAGGGTCATATTAGACGTTTGTCCATCATCCCACACAGTGACACACACATCGCTGGTCTCAGCGGAGAAAGGGTCATATTAGACGTTTGTCCAGTTGGACAAAGTGTCTATGTCTGACATGAGTTTTTTTGTATAGGGATGGCAGATTAATGTTAAATATCACAGACTATCCCTCTAATCGTTTCAAAATCTAGCCTGTACGAATTTATATTTATAATACTTCATTTCCCAAACATTAAGCTGTTTCTATAGCTAGATAACTATTGTCCTATCAAGTGATGATATTTACATCTTCATCTTAATATAAAGTTGTCTTGTACTGTATCTTACCATCTACTTTCTGTACTGTTTATCTTCCCAAAAGCTTCCCTTCAACCGTGAACTGCCGACGGAAAATGACTTTCATTTAGCTGACTGTTGGCAGACTAACTAGGATCTAGGGGCACAGAGATTTCTAAATATTTGAGTAATCATTGCCTGTACTGGAGGGAGATGTTTCTTTTCTGCTAGTCAGTCACCAGTTAACATTAGTACTAAAGCCTACATAGACCCAAGTGGCATTCTTGTAATTTGGAGGAGTTTTGTCCCAAAAGTAAGACTGTCACTGAAACACAGACAGTTATGTCAGGTTGTTCTGTGGATTTTCTCAAGGAAGAGAGGACTCACTTGAGTATCACATCTTGGATGATCATGATTTCATCACATCTCACCTGGCTCTTGTGCCTTTGTTAACTGAGTGTTTTCCATCCCAGTTGGCTCCTCTGCAGTTTACAGACACTCCCTAACCCACAGCTGCGACCTTTATAATGTAATGTCCCTATCTGCATTAGTCATGTGGATTTCCCGGTCTCTAGCAGAGTTTGGATCGGTCTATATGCTGTTAAATCCTGCTCGTCCTGTCACTCTCCCCTCTTCTGACTGTGTAGCTAAAGAGCACCTGGTCATAGTGGTAGTAGGACTTACTCATTTCTCCAAAACTGAGGTGTTCTTTTTTCCTCTCTCCCACTGCCCTATTCCGTCTTTTGAATGATTTGTATTCCATGCGGTCATTGCCACCTTTCTATTCAAGCTTAACACTGTTGCCCTCTACAGTCCACCAGTTGTCCACATTGGAGACTACCACGTTTGCTATTCCTTCTCCACTTTTGTCTCCTGATACTGCCTCTCAGACACTGCTCCCCCCCTCTACAATCTACACTTCCTGTGACTCACTGCTCCCGTTCCCCACTGTGTCCCCCACCCGGAGTTCAAAGAAACCTGATGAGACCGTTATTGTCTGCAAATATCAAGGCAGTGATTGGCTCCTGCGAGTTCATGCTCTACAACATTCATAAAGTATGACCTTACCTCAAATACGAAGCACCACAGGTACTAATCCAAGCCCTTGTCATCTCATCTCCAGACTATACTACTACTGGATAAAAGTTGTTTTTCTGGGAGTTTTAATGAGTTACAGACAATTGGAATGGGCCAAACATGCATTAGTTCTCATGAGACCTGAACGTTTTAGCCCAGTCTGACCAAAGCCCATCTAACTGAAGCCAGAGCCAAGGCCCAGTCCAAAACCAACGGTCAATGCAGAACAGTAGATCTTTATGCGAAGCCAACATAATATTATAAGCTTGTACAATTTATAATCCTGTTTCCAAAAAGAATATGGGGTTTAGATGATGTGCACATTATTGCATTCTGTTTTTCATAACATTTTATCCCGTGTCCAAAGTATTTGGGAAATGGAGTTTTACAATCAACAACAGTATATTTGCAGGTCGTTTGTTTTCTATGGGAATGCTACAGCAAACTACAGCTGAACTTTGACTCAATTTAGGGTGACTATTTGAGGTAAAATAGCAGGCCCGGTGGCCAGTCCTGATTTCGCCTACAATTCAACGTCCATATGTGTCAGATGCTGAATGGGTTGTTTGTTAATGTTTTACATGGATCCCAGGAAAGAAATCTGCACGGTAACATACTGTCACATACACACAGCTACACACACCTCGCATCAATCTCCCAGTGGGTCATTGATACTCTGGAAGAATTACCTACCCTACAGGGTGTGTGTGTGTGTGTGTGTGTGTGTATATATGTGTGTGTGAGTGTGTGTGTGTGTGTGTATGTGTATACTGTGTGGCAAACTGCTGCTGCCCTCACTATATCTGCAAACTGAAGCATTACCACGATTCAGTGACACAATCTTTCTTTCATCCCGTTTCAAAGTTTCCCAAAGTATGAGGCACGGAAGAAAATCACAAAAGGATTGAAAGAAGAATGAAAGGACCGAAGGAGGAATGAAAGAAGAGTTTCCTTCTTTGTTTGGCTACAGAAGGCTTGCCTTGTATGTGCATGTCTCCATGGTACCAAGGTGGGTGGAGGCAAAGGCAGAGATCTCTCAACGACAACTGACAGAGAAGTGAAGAGAAAAAGAAGAGATTTGGGCATACAGAAAATAATGGTGACACACTGAAAGAAATAAGGTCGGAGAGTCTGCCACATGGAATCTAAAAATGTTTCCATATTTCTGGTATGTCTGACTGCATTCTCTGGAGTGTCCAGATACTTCTGTCTCACAGATCCCCCCCCAAGGTCGATTGATGGGCCAACGTGTCAAACCAACGTCATCAGTTCTGTTATAAATATCGCAGGGCATGTCGATAGAGACGTTCTTTTGCATTACTGCATTCCTTGCAAGTGGAAAATATTTTCGATGCATCGAACATTTCGATGCAATGGAACCGAAGCGATCTTAGACGATGCGGTACAAATCTTGAGCAGACGGTCAAGAGAGGATGACCTCTGATGGTCTGATCCATGTTTCGTGAGTTCAGAGTGCTGGACTGACCGATTGAAGGCTAGGGGTGACGGGATCGTACCATTGATTTTGCAGAGGGGCGTTGACTTCGGTATTCTGCATGAGTTGGGGACGGCCATTGGGGACAGGGCTATAGTGGGCTGACTCATTGATGCACTAAGGCTTAAGGGTGACTGAATTAACTATTGATTTGGGGATGTTGGCCAAAGTCCAGGTTTTAGGGGACAGGAGCTAGTGGATTGATCCGTGTATTAGTTATAGAGGTGACTGGATTAAACTATTGATTTGGTAAAGGAGGGATGGATGGAGTTGGTTCTACTGGTGGCCCCTTGCTCATTGATTAATGTCACTGTGACATCATGGAGGCATCCCTACCAGCAGCCTGTGGTGGAAAGTGAACTAGCCACGACCACAGCTATATATCTATGGGTGACTGGGAATGGGGAGGGAGTCAGATCCAGACATGACGTCTTGATTTCTGGGTCGGAGAGGTCTGGATGGCCAGCTGCCTTTGTTCTCCAAGGGCTTTGGGTTGTAGACTGAGGACCAACAAAATGAAATCAATTCTGATGTCTCAAGGAACCATCGTGTCGGAAATGTTCTGTATGAACGTTTAAGGGAAGGACAGAGAGAGAGACAGAGGTAAAGTCAGAGAGATAGGGGAGGGAAAAGAGAGTTAAACGGGAAGAGAAAAAAGATATCTACAATTTACACACAAAACAAAACAAAGAAATGAAGACTCTGTGGGAGCATTGCTGGTTGCACTCTCTGCAATCTGATCAATATTTAGCTAAGCAGCTCCAAGCTTTTGGGAAGACCAAGTCCAGAACACCTTGTTCCCTGCCACATAGAAGCCATCTCATCAGAAACATCAGGAGACTAGATGCCTATCTGAATCAGACCACTTTAAATAAACAATTATTAAATGGCAAACGAAAAAAAGACTCGCTCAATAAGGGTTGGATTTAGAGACGTTACTATAGATTTATCCCCCAGTTCTCTTTCCCTCTTCATTTAGTCATCTTTTCAACCACATTTGACTCTTCCTCACTTAGAAACTCAGCCTGTTAGTGGTGATATTGAGTGGGACATAGGGAGGCTGAACAAGAGTATTGACATCTAAGCTAGCTGGGTTTTTCTGCTGAACGGTTTGGTTTAAATCAGTGATGAGAGACTTCTGATATCCATAAATTGACTGGGACTATAATCTGGAAGGGACATTATTTAATGTTACTTTTAACAACTTTTAACTAACTTTTAAAATGTACCAAAAGGATTGTAGGGATTTTCCATATCACAAAAATAAAATTACAAAGCTGTAAAATATAGTATTTTCCTAAATATAAAGTACTGTATAGTGCTGTTTAATTTAATACAAAGTTTGAACATATATATTAAGCATTTATTTGGAAACATATACACGCCAATACTCATCGTTGTTAATGTTTTGGTGCAGCACTACTTCATCCACTTTTTAGGTGGATTGTTGCCGAGCATTTCTCCTGAACTCTGAGGTGTTTCTATTAAAGATACAATGATGTTTCTATTAAAGACACAATGATAACATGTACACAGGAACAGAGAACGCACAAGAGCATATGAGCACAACTAGACACCAACAAACCCACCGATACACACACATGCACAAATGCGCGCATACACGCTCACGCATGCGCCACCGCAAACGTCATATGCAGGACTAGAAGTGTCAGTGCGTAGCTTGGGGTCAATGTGAGGAAGAGTTCCTGTAATCACTGGGTGTAATAGGATTTCCCGGTCATCACACTTCAAAGACTCAAGCCTCTTTAGCTGGGTTTAGGATGGAGGCGGTGTATAGGATGACTATGAGACAGCTGGCGTCTGTGTAGGGGGAAGAAGGCTTGTATACCGTAGGTTAATGATTACTGATTGGAAAAAAGGTATCACATAGAGGATCCCAGTTGGCTCTCCCTCTCTCCATCCCTCCCTCTCCCCAGTCCTCTCTTTCCCTCCGTTGCTCTTCAATTCTCTCCCTCTCTCCATCCCTCCCTCTCCTCAGTCCCACCACCCTCTCACCTCAGTCCTCGCCTTCTCTTTTCCTCCTTCGCTCCCCACTCGTCTCTCCCTCCCCTTCACAATCTTTCTCCCGCTCGTCTCTGCCTCACTCTCCTCAGTTCTCTCTTCATCTCAGTCCTCTTTCCGTCTCTGTCTCTCCCTCCCACTTCCCTGAGTCCTCTCACTGTCTCATAAGTCTTCTCATGACTTCCTCTCTCTCTCAGTCTTCTCACCTCAGCCCTTCTGCTTCTCTCCCCCTCCCTCCCCCTGTCCTTAGTCCCCTCTCCTCTCTCTCCCATCTTCTCAGTCCATTGTCTTTCCTCGTCCTCTCTCTCCGCTCAGTCCTTTCTTTCATTCTCCACTATCGTTCCTTTCTCCACAGTCCAGTCTCTATACCTCACTGCCTTCTTCTGTACTGCTTGGCGTGGAGTTGTGCCACGCCAAGCACGACTCCGATCGATGAGACAGCATGCCACATGGATCAATTTGGATTAGAACACAGCCAGGAGCCAACACCACCTTTACAAACACACACACACACACACACACACACACACACACATCAAAGAACCATCCTAACATAATTCTTAGTGACCCTGACCAAATTCTAAGCTTCAGCCAATCTCTATATCCTTCAGTAGCATTGAATGTGTGTGTGTGTGTGTGTGTGTTCGTGTGTGTACGTCACTCCCTAGATGGGCACATCCGCCTGCTAGCCTGACACGCTTTGTGCTGGATGAGTCAGGATCAGCATTAGCCTCTCATCCTAGTTGCCATGCTCCAAACATAAACACATATATTCTAGTGTGTGTATGTACACACACACACACACACACACACACACAAACATACCTCCATTCACTGTATCACTCCTTAGTAAGCCTGGCAGTAGTCCCAGTCCCCCTGTGGAGGTGGGTTTCCCACAGTGGCTAGCGGGGTGACACTCAAACACTAGCACAGAATGCTAATGTAGCTCCGCCCACTGTTGCTGTTCTATCTGGATTCATGTACATTCTGTTACCTCACCTCAATACTGATCCTGTCATCAGAACCAGAAAAATACAATCCCTTAGAGGACAGTAGGAACAATAGCCTCCCTGTCTCTTATAGAGAGGAAGACACGAATAGCTTGGTCATGTGTGCCTGCCACTGAAACTGGCTCACTTGTCTTCATTGATGTAACTGCTGAATGAATTTGTATTAGAATGTAGGGAAAGACTGTAGCTGCTGATGTACAAGCAAATGCCTCTAAACTCATTGGCTGTTGCCTTTTCATATAGCAATATGCTGGCACCTAATACATACAATAGCACATGAACTAATTTATTTGAAGGCGAAATACAAATTCCACTGCTGTGACTAATCTTTATTCTGTTTAGTTTCACACAGTTGTGACATTGTCTTTAAGACACCGATATTCTGTTCATCTGCATTTTACTGTAGCTGTTGCAGCATAAAGATCCACTAGATTGGAGTTCATCATTAGAGTTAGTAGTTATTTGTGATGATATTTGATGCTGGGTAGAACAGGTGGTATGTTTGTTGGTCCCTAGATTGCGACAGTAACCTCAGCATTTCTAAATGAGCAGGCTCTACAACACAGCCAAATCAGCCAGGTGCAGTTGTCCTCTAAGGCACAAAACACCTGAAAACAAACAACAAGTGAAGATGGCTGCAGGACAGGCCTGGCAGAGCATCACCAGGGAAGATACCCAGCATCTGGTCGGGTCAATGGGTTGCAGATTTTAGACAAATAATGCATGCAAAGCATAGGCAAAACTAATACTATACATGAGTGCTTAATTTGTACATTACACAAATCTATCCACATATTTTTGGTGTCCTGAAATTGCAGTCTACATATAAAATGGTTTGGGACTATGATAATCTATTACATATCAGTATGACAGTTTTTTCAACAGTATGGTTTCAAATGAAATGCTGGAATGCATGAGGAAGGTATTGAGATGTTCAGAACAGCCTCAGAGAGTAACTTGGTTTGATTTATATAAAGGAAATCATCATTGGTCTTGCCCATTCAGATCTAGGAACTGAAGACATACATTTTTTTAAACAAAAGACACATTCATATTCCTGCAACTAAAAGGCATCCATGACCCTGATAAAAAGTTATGTAATGACATGTCCACAGTACTGAAACTAAGGACACTTCCATGTTCCAGAAACAGAAAACACATCAGTGATCCTGCAACTAAAGACACATGTACGTTACTGAAAGTATAAACACATCCAGGTTCCTGGAAGAGAAGCACATTTATGGTTCTGAAAAAAAGACACACGATGTTCTTGAAAACAAAACCTCCATGTTCCTAAAACTAAAGACACATACATGTCCCTGAAAATAAAGGCATCCACCATGTTCCTTGAACAGAAGACATACATTTTCCAGAAACAGAAGACATGTCAATGTTCCTGCAACTACTGACACATCTACATAAATGAATAAATGCATACATGTTCCTGAAACAGTAGCACATTTATGGTCCTGAAAAAAGACTCACATTGTTCTTGAAAACAACAACACCTCCATGTTTCTAAAACTGAAGACACACATGTCCCTGAAAATAAAGGCATTTAAATTCCTTATATAAAAGACACATCTATGTTACTGAAAGTAAAGGCTCATTCAAAGTTTCTAAACAAAAATCACATCCATGTTCCAAAAACTACATCAATGTTTCAGAATGTAGTGATACATCCATGTTCCTGAAACAGAGGACAAGTCCACGTTCCTGAAACAGGACAAATTCACGTTCCTGAAACGGAGGACAAGTCCACATTCCTGAAACAAAAGACACATTCATGTTCCTGAAACCAAAACATACCCAGGTACCTGAAACAAAGGAAATCCATGTTTTAAAAACCAAAGATACATCATATTCCTGAAATAAAAGACACATCCATATTCGTGAAACAAAAGACACATCCATATTCCTGAAACCAAAGACACATCCATATTCGTGAAACAAAAGACACATCCATATTCCTCAAACAAAAGACACATTCATGTTCCTGAAACCAAAACACACCAAGGTACCTGAAACAAAAGACACATTGTTTCTGAAGAAAATGACAGTTATGTAACTAAAACTAAAAACACATTCATGATCCTGAAACAAAAATATAAATCTATTTTCCTTGTACAAAGGACATATATACATGTTTCTGAAACTAAGACATATCCTGAAACAAAATAAACATCTATGTTCCTGAGAGATAAATCTTTCTGTGATGTGGTCATAATATTGTAAATTTTTCAATGTCACAAATTGAAATGATAGCAAAACAATTTCTGAACATTTGTTACCAGACAATGGGACTGGCAGCATTTTAAGTTCCCAGACATTTAAGAAATGTACCAGGTTCATTGTACCAAGTACAATAAGCTTACCACAATAATGACTGAGCAATACTTGAGAGAAATGGTAGCCAGATTTGTTTTGTCTTCTGGAAAATCTGTCTGGCACCTAATACTTTTAAAAGGGTTAAATCTACACTATTTTATTGAATAGTGTAGCTAATCAGCTAACTGAATGGCTGTTTAGAATTGTAAGCTGTCCACCTCCGCTCCCAACATCAGCTGCTTTTCCCACAGCTCCAGGCCAACACGCAGGTTATCAAGGTACGAGTCTGTCTTCTCTGTCACCTGGGTCATCCAAAGACACAGTGTCAATGAGTGTGTGTGTGTTGCATTGTAGATTATTAGAGTGTATTTTTTTGTGCTCTCACATCCAGCCACTGGTCCACCAGCTCATCAGCCTCAGCTTCAAATGGAGTCTCGTTACAGTTGGGGATCTTCTTTAAGTGGGACTGCAGCTGTATACACACATACCTGATATCCTGTAGAATGACAACTATTTTTTAAACCTGGGTGGATTTGTTTAAACATCCACCCGTGAGGCTGCAGAATCTCTCAGGCACAATTCAAGGCACCTTTGTCACCTGTGTAATTCAAATAGAAATAAATTAAGGGTTCAGGCACTAACTTTGACCAGATAAGGCCAGGCATGTTTGGGATATCTAACAACAAACAGTGTCATAACGACACTAGACATTACATAAACTATCATCTGGCACTCACTTGCATAACAGAGGTGGTTGAGTTTAGTAGACCGCTGCCTTCCCTTTGTTTATTGCAGGACCGAAGCCTCTGCAGCTCAATCTTCATATTCAATGTTTGTGCAAAATAGGTCACAGAGCCCTATAAAACCCTGATTCTTAATGGCCCTATAGCGCTGGTCAACTATGATCAATAAAGGTACAGACAAGGTTATGATGGAAGGAGACAGAATGGGAGTTTGTGTGAATGTGTAAGGAAAAATATGATTAACCTTTGTGATCCCAAAAGGTACACTGAAGTACATATTACTATCCTTAATTCCCTAAAGCCCTAGTACACACACACACACACACACACACACACACACACGGTGGAAGACCTCAGTAAACTGATGGTGTCAGCATACACTCTACATTTACTCCGACCCTGTTAGGCTGGCTTTCCCTGTAGGCTATTTCACAAGGTGATTGTAAGGCAAGCTCTTTCTGTTATCTACCCCTTCCTCGTCCGCTCGCACTCTCAAAAGAATAACTCATTATTGTCAGCTCCCATTCAGTCAGCGCATAAAATTGCTTTGCCAGGCCAAATATACACACTTTCATGAACAAATGAATATCTTACCACCTATTGGGTTTCAAACTTTACTTATAACTTTAACTGTCCTTGACTTTTTTTGTTGGAAACTATGCTCAAACACATTAAGTAAACGACCGAAAACGATCAAATCTCAGTGGATAGATGAATAATTAAAAAACTGCCTCAGACAGAAGTGCCAGAGTGGCAAGCAAGCCTGCCAACTGACATAAATGAGAAACTGAGAAATTACGTTCCTGAACTAAACAAGAAAACTAAATCTATATTACAGAACAAAGGTCAGTTATATAAAGAATGATAAGAATCATTTTGGAATACCTAAAATAAAACTATGGGCAAAGTGCTAACTCAGCTCCATCTTTCATTGAGTTGGATGGATCATATATTACAAAAAGCCTTTGACACAGCCAACCACTTCAATTACATTTTAGCTGAAAAAATTGCAAATTTAGGCAAGATATGCCAGGAACAAATGCTGAGCCTTCAATCATGTATAACTGATAAAAAAAATTAAAGACAAGAACTGGAGTATTGAATTCTGTAACGGATGGAGAGAAAACATAATTACTATCTATGACTGTGTCTGAGAACATGGATGGTGAACTAATAAGGCTGATGGCAGACTGTATTGTTGCTGCCAATTATCATGTTTTCAACTGAACCTTCAGCAAAGTGTCTGTCCCCAAACCTGCTACACAGCAACACATAAAGCATGCTTTGCTGGTTCAAACATTGGCATGTTAGCGGTCTTCAGCAAACTTACAGAAATAACTGTTTGATCATATTCAATAATGCCTTTTTCCCCGGAAACAGATAACAAAGAAGCTTGACTGAAGATCTTTCAGAATATTCATTGCAAAAAGAAATGGATAACAATTGGCGATAGCAGGAGGCACAGCTTAACAATACCGATCATAACTTTCACCCAAAGAGCAAACGGAATTTGGCTTTAAGCCATCGGCCATCATATTAAGGATTACCTATCCAATCTACTGTTACAAGTGCAATGAAGAAGAACGAAATGTATTTGGCACAGTACAGAGCAGCCCTTAGCCCACAGGTGTGCACGGAGAACAATTGCCAACAGGCTGTGTATCAGCCTCACCTGGGCTAGAGAAGGGAAGAGACATTTGGCCTTGTTTTATAGGTACCAAAGCTGCCAGTTCAGACAAAATGTTTATTTAGAAAAAGTGTGGGTGTTTTAGCGAGAATGAGATGCGTAGAGAGTGTGTGCGTACGTGCATGAATATCTTAGTTTTTTGTGTGTGACAATGGTGCAGATCAGAATGCAGGGCAAATAGGCAGTTAGTCTAACAGTCTGATTGCCTGGGGATAGAAGCTTTTTTCCAGTCTCTGTCCAAGTTTGATGCTTCTGATCCGTGTCTGTCTGCTAGATGGTAACAGCGCTGTTTGGGTGGCTAAGGTCCATGATCATCTTTGAAGCCTTTTTGCATCACAGTGTGTTTAGCTTGTCTGGGAGTGGGGCCAGTATGGGAGACCAGGGAACTTCTAAGACATTTGGTCTTTTGGCTGTTATAGACCTCTTTGAGTTAGGGATCGTTTGTGCTCTCAGCGTGCGTTCTCACCATTCTGCAAGGTCTAAAGAAATGACTTACCCTCTGAAAATATGAACTTCGAAATACTGAACTTTCTGAACTATTGTAATGGTGTGGATTTGATAATATGATAACTTAAAATAACTTAAAATGGACAGGTTTCGGAATGTTCTTGACTCTCTTGAGCCTGCCTCCCCGTTTCAGTCTTGACTGTCTCACACCCTTCCGGGCTCACTCATGACCTCACTTCCTCTCTGGTCGTAGTCAGGACTGTCTCACCACACTTATATTAGCCTTGACCTGGTCTGGGTTTAGGTATCCCAGCCCTGAAGTCTACATGGGCACATACTGTGGGATCATTGTCAGTTCCCTCACAAACTATCACCAAATATGGAACAAAACCAACTCAGTCAATATCTGCAGCACTAATGACAAGATTCCTGAATACACACACACACACACACACACACATGTACACAGACACACAAACACACATGTGCACATACACACAAACACACACACACACACACACATATAAAAGAGCTTTAGTCACACATATAAAACCTGTTCACAGACATAAAAAAGAGGTTTGAATTCCACCACCAGGAACCAACCTTATGGGGAAATAACCACTTGAATAGCGCAGATTAAGGAAAGACGTCATCTGGAACACACCCACGAAGGACAAGTAAGGACAAGTAAGGACACTGTAGACACACCCACACACACACACACACACACACTTACGGATGATGCAGTCACTGTATGGATCTTCATCCTCATCCTCCAGGTATGCTGAGAAGGGGTGGGAAGAAAAAAAAAAAACGACAAAAAAATGAGCATGCAGCATACAAGGACACACACGGGTGAAAACACACACACACATATATGCGAGCTACACAACCCCCGGTCCATCCCCCCGACACCCACAATGTACATCCAGCATAAATGTCCAGGAGTCGTGGCCTCTGTCCCTGTCTGTCTGCTCTGATGGATACTTCAGCAGACTGGCAGAAATGAGCTGGTCCTCTTCGGCAATGTCACACTGACTTCAACAACCCAGCTCTGTAGCAGTCTTACTGCACGTTGGGTGTGCAGTAACATCACAGTACACTGATTATACCAGTCTCTTTCTCCTCCTGTCTGCATCGCAGGCTGCAGGCACAATCAGGTCGCAATACAACCGGCCCAGATCAGACCAGACCCCCCCGGATTTAACCGGAGACCCCCTCAGGAGCTAGCAGCAGAGAGGAGCCTCAGAGACCGGGTGTGTTTGGCCTACCATCAGAAATGGACTGTTAGGTAAATTGATAGGGACACTGAAACAGAATATCAATAAATTGATAGGGACACTGAAACTGAATCTTTTAGTGACTTTCCCTAAATTCCCTGGTTTTTGCAGGGATAAGCAGAGAAGTGTGTAGTTCTCCCAAATCCAGCTATAACCGTTGGGAACAGATTGGCAACAAGGCAATATTAATGTAATTTACTGGCTGGTCTGTTCAAGATAGAGTGAACACTGGCAATCAAAAAAGTCTGAATAATTGAAAAACTAAAGAGAATAATGAAAAAGTATTCTCCTTTATAAAAAGGTTAAGCTAAGATCTACTTTAAAACATATCTCTGAAGAACAAGATGTACTATTAAATTACAAATGATATTAACTGAGAAATACAGTTTGAAAGAAAGGAATGATGACATTCATCCTAATACTTAAATTAACCATTTGTTTGGCTCACAAGCATGCGGAACAGTGTGTACTCTATTCATCTACTATATTCTGCGTTTATAAAAGCTAAAAGCTCAAATAGAAATCCACTTAATTTCACACAAAACTGGAATTGCTTTTATGTTCCCAATACAAACTGAGAAAAACAACATTTGAGGGCTGAAGTGAGATTAAGAGAGAGTAAGTGAAAAAGGCCCGTGAGTAAAAAAGAAAGGAGGAGAGTGAGGGACTAGAGAAAAAGAGGGGTAGCTAAGACAGACAGGGCCTGCGTTAGGAGACAGAAAGGCCAGTCTAAATTTAGAGCCACCCTTTCATCCACTAATTAAGATATTAATACATGCTGTCAGCTCATCACAATACACCTCCAATATTACACACATCACCGCGTGATGGAAAGGGGGAGGGAGGGGAGGAGAGATGAAGAAACGAGAGGGCAGAGGGAGGGATGAAGGAAA